>JAHLJT010003656.1:77802533-77882580 GCA_031308135.1 Acheta domesticus
AAAAAAGGAGATCCTGGGTAGTAAAAGTGTATGTGTTAACAATACAACTTGAACAAATAACAACTTGAATGCAATACACGCAGAACAGTTCAATATACTTCTGTGTTCATTATATGTAGCCTTATTTCGTAAAAGTAACATATTATTCAAGTTTTGGGCATATTGCAATATACCCAAAGAAGTTTAACTAGTAAAGTTTGATTTTCATACAAACATTTTTCAATTAACCACTATTTTAAAAGAGGTCTTCTTGATTAAAAAATTATTTATATAAATATATTATATGATATACTGGCTACACTACTTATTTCAAAGCGCGTAAAAGTTAAAAAGAACCAGGCAGGTTCCAGCTATGTCGAGGTGTCTGTGGTTTCGTTAGCCATCCAAGAACTTGGAAGAATTCAAAAACCATGAAACAGTTTCTATTTTGACCTAGAACGCAATTATTGATAGTGTCATTGCACCTATTCTCAAACTGTGCTACTGAATGAATTTTCATACTCCTTGAAACACAGCTTACGACACAGGTATAGACATGCGACAGCATGGCTCCAAGGAAAAGGCCGCCCGTAATAAAATATTTCCTATTTACATATTGCGTTATTGAAACCCTTTTTTTCTCATTTTGGAATGTAAAGAACTTTCGCACTGAGTGGAGTGCTTACAACGCTACAATAGTTATTGCAGTATTTGTGATGACTGTTGTTAAAATATTTTTGCTACTCTTTGGAGAACCATTTTGTTCAGTAGCTATTTTGCTGAATTTTTGTCAGCTGCATTTTTACTCCTGCAAGCAAATTAATTCATTAATATAATTAATGTGATAAAATTATGTTTTATAGCTTTTACGTTTTTTAGTTGTTGATTTATAAACTATTCCAAGTTAATCAATAAAAATTACTGTAAATAAAGAAAAGAACGAAGAATATACAAATTCAAATTAAAAGCGGCAATTTTCAGGAAAACAAGAACACATATGAAAGCTCAGTTCTGCATTCGAAATCAGCATTTCGTTTTAATACCACATCGTGGGACGAAAAGAAATAATATAGTATCGTGAGTTTTTCTTAGGTTTTTTAACCAAACAATAAATAACTACAACAAGAATAAAGTATTATAACCAAAAAATAAATATTTTTTCAGCAAGCAAATTACACATTTCATGTTGAAAACAACGTTACTGTTGGTTTCACAACTTAGATACTTTACTAAAAAGGAACATTTCAAACCGCGATGCGGTCCAGTTTTCCCGACTAATTTTCGGTCCCGTGATCCAAAACGAACACTTGCGTTCGCATCATATGTCTGCGGAACGTAAACGCCCAAACCAAATGAAACTACAGAATTTCAGGTTCAGGTCTTATTCACGAACCGAAACTCTTCCCACTAAAATGGTCTGAACTATGGGCATGGGCCACTTTATTCTGGAATAAGTTTTTTTTTAGAATTAACGCTTTTTGGATAACTATGAAAAGGTAATATATTTTGAGTATAACTAATCAGTTTAAATGTACTTGGTGATGTTCTGAATATCACTGTCGACCTCATAAAATAAAAAAAGTGTCAGTAAAATATGTAGTACAAGCTTTAGTCCAATAGGACTTCTCGTAATGGGAAATGTGTAGTCCTCTACAATTGCCTGACATATGTAAATAACGATGTGCAGTAATACAATTGTGGCAGAGTTTCGGAAGTGGCAAATCGTTTGATTTTTCTCACTACAAACGTTTTTACGCACGACGAAACCTATTCGTTGACCGACTTAGGTGGTTCACGACATCAACTCATGTCACTCCGGTACCTCTGACCGGGGGATCCTGGGGTTCGAGTCGACCGACACTGGCAGGATTTTCGACACTAGCAACACAACTAGGTCGAATTCAGCCGCTGTCTGAAGAAGAAGTCTAGCGGCAGGCTGCTCTGGTCAGTAGTATTTCGTGGTTCCTCCGAACAACACCGGGCGAATACCAGAGCGGTTCCCTAATAAACAGGACATGCATCGCACGATCTTTCCTTCGTCTTCCATATCCTATCCCCACCACTTACTAACACACACTACACTACCTCACATGTTGGGAGACCAATCAGGAGCTTAGAACTTGTCTCGGCTGGAACGGTGTCCCGCTGGATAGTGATACCTGGTTAGGAAAACCCGCGAGCCGCCGTTTAGGTCGGCGCCGGACTTTGCCATCTATCACCGGCATCTTCCGCGATAAAAAATAACTACACTTACGGGACTAATGCCCTTGGCCGTCGACGCGCCAGGAATTACCAGATCAACCAATTAAATAAGTGAAGTCGAGGTCGATGCCACGAGCGGGAGTCCGTGTCACGAGTGCTACGACGAAATCGCCTCTTCATGTAGTTCGTCATCCCGCCACCAGAGACAACGCCAACCCTATTGTAAAATGGCGGGGTTACTAATAGTTTCTTTTCCCGACGCTAGTTGCGCAGAGTAGCTCGTGACATGCTACGGAGCCACGACGTGTGCCACTGCCACCAGTAGAAGACCTTGACGCCACTGAAATAAATGCTTTTCTTAGCTGGGGAGAGAGGTGGACGCGGGAAAAGCTGCGGGTCGCCACCGAGCAGCGATCGCAGACCGCCCGGCGGGCGGGGGCGGGTCGAACCGACGGACGGACGCACGGACAAACGGACGGATGCACGTCGGCGCGTCCGGCGGGGCGGTGCGGGGGTGGGTGGGGCCGGCGGCAAAACTTGTGTGCTCGACACGCACGCCACGTAGTGCAACAGTTGACGGCCGGGGCGCGTAATCGCGCGGACGTGACTTCGGAAAGAAAGCGACGGCATTATTTCCGAATGACGCGCTCCGCGGGGGCGGGGACGACCGGGGCGGGGGCGGGGGCGGCGCGGCGCGCCCCTCGTGCGATAAACGTCGGGCCACCCCTCCCCTCCCCTCCCCTCCCTCGCCCCTCCCCCTCCCGGCCGCAGCGCGGAGCGCAGGTCGCCCGGTGCGAGACGCGTGACGCCGCGTGCCCTGTGACTGACGATGCGGCGAGATAAATAGCCGCTGCGCTCGCCATGTATAAATGAGCGCTCTTCTTCGCCTCGCGGGCCCAGCCCCGCCGCTGCGCCCTTGCCTCCCACGCCTTCGGGCAGGCGGGACGGACGGAGTCTGCGGGTTTCACTTCGCGGCCAACACCCCAGGGAAGTTGGAAGGAATTCGGTCATTCTGAACACTCACCGGTAGTCTCATAAGAATTCGATACTTCGGAGATAAAGAGCGGTAGGTCCCGTTTTGCTAAAGTGGTATATTTTCATACATGTTTTCGAATTTCTTTGCTCTTTTGATAAGAAATACTGTACTTCAAAGATAAAGAACTATAGGTTCCTTTTTTGGGGGGACTGAAATAGGAATTATTAACACGCTTGTTCACATTCCCTTGCTATTTCTGAAGAAATGTCCAAAAGATAAGAATACCCAAATAAGAAGCAGTCAAAAAATGCTCAATTTCATCCAGAGGACGAATTTTTTAAAAACTACTTTGCTGTCGAATGAGCCGCAGTGCTCTTTACTTCGGAGGTTCAGAGATTTTTTTATCTCATTACTGTAATTACGAATAATATTAATAATTAATAACAATAATTTATACACCTCGGTAATATTGACTCTCAAACGAGACTGTTCTCAGAAATGCTGATCATTTCAAATTTCCATTAGAGATAAAGAAATTTTTAAAACGGAAATTGGTCGTTGCAATTGTTCTTCTTTCACACATTTCCGTATCTGTGTAAACTTTCTCCTGTCACAATCCCAGAGCTTGGTAGGATTTGAAAAATATCAGTCTGTAGATAAAAAAATGAACATTTAGCACCCCATTTATGCCTAAAAGGTAACCTCTTTTACTAGTCACCGTCTAAAAAAAGTAAATGTATTAACTTCTAAATTCCTGGAAAAATTCCAAGGGAATGACAATAAATAGTCGAACCTTCAGCTGAAACACAATACATTTCATTCATACAATTTTGCTGAAATGTTTCTATAACAAAGTGCAGATAATTAATTATATTTGGGCTTAAATTAACTTCGCAGTGATTTGTCATATTTAGAATGTACATACTCAATGGAATCCCGAACAACTGCATGAAATAAATGTGTATTTATACCTGAAATATTTAAAAAAATAAGTTTAATAGCGTTTCAAAGTTTAACAGCGAGGACGTAAGTACTTGACCATTTCATGATAGGAGATTTATTATCATTTTGGTGAAATATGAGATATCGACACCGGTTCGACATTACTATGCGAATAAAATCATAAATTAATTATTCTAAAGAAATGGGAGATTCTTTTCAAGCCCTCTACTCTCGTATTTTTACTGGGATATGGTTAAATCCTCTAGAGTCTTTTGAATTCTCCACTTCTCAATTACTGGACCGGTGGCACTTCAACACAAAATGTTCGTAAAGGCATATCAATCTCGCTTGCACGGAAGAGGAAGGGGGATACTTAACAACCTCAAGCTCTGCAGAACACGAAGACAAACTCGCAAACAATGTCTTTTCACTGGACGCCTTCTTAACCTTGCGATATAAAGCAGATAAAAGCAAGCAGCTGCAAGACAAACATAAAAATATCTCACTGGATGCAATGCCTATACATAAGTGGCATAAGAAACGCCTATACAGAAAGTCCTGATATCTCCCTGCTCGGTCAGCGACTTGGCCTTTTAATACATGGCTTAATGTCACCTTTCTGTTTGCTTGAGTCTGAATTCTTCATAATGGCTACTCAAAAGTGTAATTTATTATAATTAATATTATTATTATTATTATTATTATTATTATTATTATATTATTATACATGAGGAACTATTGGTTCATTCCAAACTATCCAGATTCGCAGAGAATTAAAAGTGTCTTTATTAAGCGACCACAAATATCCGAAATTTTTATCAAAACCTTCGCACTTCCCCATGCTCCTTAATCTTCACTCTAGGTCGCAATGCTGCTTAGCCGCGTATTAACTCCAGGTATCCCAAAGACCGATTCAAACCACCGTAACCCCCCTATAACTGTCAACTGATCAAACTGAAACAGTCTTCAACCTCGCTTCATTTACTTAGCACAATGTTTACGTTCTTTCGAGTAACAAAAACCACTGTTTGTGGACGGCATTCGCAAAAAGTCAAAAAACTATGTACTGCAGAATTAACCTCCTCGGAAGACAAGTTTGTCGAACGAGAAGAAATATATTTTTAAAAAGGAACTATTAAAGGAATATATTCGAATTTGATTTACGCGGAAGTCTCGAAGCATGTTTAACTCTGCAAATCATATTATAGATGCTTCCATTGCTACCTGGCTTCTACACAGCTTACAAAACACCACCAGATGCTGATAAAATTCTCAAAGAATAATGATTTAAATACGATTTGTTTAATATTATCAGTTACATAATAATATCATATTGCCAGTCAAGGAGAACAGAGCTGTATTTCGGTTGGGATAGCGTTGTGGGCAATTGTTAAAAACCGTCAACGATATCGGCTCAGACTTCTGATCAAGAAACAATGAAAAGTAGCGTAAAAGAAATAATTCAATCTGCTTCACCCAATGTGGGGAAAAGACGTAAATATAAAGGAATTACCATTCTGTCATATAATATAAGGCAATTGGGTAGAATCGCAAATATGCCTTATATAATACATCCAGAAGCTGAACCAAAAACGCACTTGCCATATTGCTTGCGTGTTTCTCGACCAACCATCTGTTAACCGGAAAATTATTTTCCAATTTGTTTTTATTAGCCTCTGAAAAATGTTTGAGATAACTAAAAATCTTTTAATAGACAATAAAAAATTAAATAATATTTTATTCAATAACAGCAATATTAATGCTAAATTTTTAGTCAGAAGGAAGTTGCTAAGACGGAGTTATTCTGAAGAACAAACTTTCAATCTTAAATTCAAACAACTAATATATCCTTTTATTCTTAAATGTGAAAAAATACGGTTAGAAATGGTGTGGTATTTACACTGCCATTATATAAATAGATATAAGGGGTAATTTGTTGTAATGTTTATTTGTTCGGAAAGCATTTCTCGGTTGAATTGCGGCCATCTTCAGGGCTACAAAAGTAACAACTTATCTCAATTACAATTAAAATTTTATTTTTTTAAAATTTTTATTGTAATTAGTTACGTTGTTGTTTCCAATCTGTTTCACCCAATGTAAAGAGAACTTAAGAAAGAAGTAAATATAAAAGTGCCTGCGAAAACAGCAATAAATCTAAATTACAATTAAATTCAATTAAAAAATATGTAAATGTAATTTAGAACTATTGTTTTTTTTTTCTAGCACTGAAGATGTCCGCAAGGCAACCGAAAAAGCTTACTGGAAAAATAAACACCAACGACAAGACAGCAGTAAAGTATCTACATGAACATCATAGAAATATAAAATTCATTAGAAGTAACAGTGTAGAAGAGAGAATAAAACGTTACATTACCGAATTAAACGTTAATGAATAATTTGAACGATGTGAAAAGCGTGGAAGTGAAAACATGCGCGTTTTCTATTCTCAAGACTTGAAGATTGGAACGACCCATCCAAATTTTCACCTTGTGTAAATAGCGGTGGCCTGTTTCATTCGCAGCAGGAGCGCGCGGAAGAGCTGCAGGCGCAGAAGTTTCCGGGGCCGGAAAGGGCGCGCGAATTAATCGGCGTCCGAGCGGTCGTGCAGCTGCGTCTCTTTGGGCCCTCGCCCACCCATCGCCCCTCACCCTCGCCCCCTCGTCCCGCCCCCCTCGTCCCGCCCCCTCGTCCCGCCCACTCGTTCCCGCCCCCTCGTCCCGCCCACTCGTCCCGCCCACTCGTCCCGCCCCACTCGTCCCGCCCCACTCGTCCCACACCCTCGTTCCCGCCCACTCGTCCCGCCCCACTCGTCCCGCCCCCTCGTCCCGCACCACTCGTTCCCGCCCCCTCGTCCCGCCCCCTCGTCCCGCCCACTCGTCCCGCCCCCCTCGTTCCCGCCCACTCGTCCCGCCCACTCGTCCCGCCCCCACGTCCCGCCCCCTCGTCCCACCCACTCGTCCCGCCCACTCGTTCCCGCCCCCTCGTCCCCTCCCACTCGCCCCGCTCCCCTCGTCCCGCCCACTCGTCCCGCCCACTCGTCCCGCCCACTCGTCCCGCCCACTCGTTCCCGCCCACTCGTCCCGCCCACTCGTCCCGCCCCACTCGTTCCGCCCACTCGTCCCACCCACTCGTCCCGCCCACTCGTCCCGCCCACTCGTCCCGCCCATCTCGTCCCGCCCCCTCGTCCCGCCCTACTCGTCCCGCCCACTCGTCCCGCCCACTCGTCCCGCCCACTCGTCCCGCCCACTTCGTCCCGCCCACTCGTCCAGCCCACTCGTCCTGCCCACTCGCCCTGTCCGCCCCACTTCGCTCCCGCCTCATTCGACCCCTCTCTCCATCACATTTCACATGACGTTTGCAAAGCTGCTGACTGCGGTATTTTCGCAGCCATGAGTACTCGTCACCGGTTTGATACCACGTTCTCCATGTTTCCTAGACGGTCACATACACGACTAATAGGAATTGGAATAGATTTTTTTCAGTCAATCAACACGATTGTCCTTTGTGGATAGGTCATTTTTATAAATGTCATCTTCAACTTGTCAATACTAAGTGATACTTGGAACCATAGTTATATAACAGGTTCTTCAGTCAAACGCAGAAAATTTTGAATTTTTCACCGTAATTGGAAAAATTAGAGGTCTTGTAAAGGAATGGTTATTGAAACATGTATAGATCCAAAGGTACAGCACGTACCCCAGACCGTCACTTCCCCCCTATTCTGTTTCCCTTCTCTATAACTGCGTACCCTATAATTACCAGGAAAACATTCATTAAGCCACGGAAGGCTCTTCGAATTTTCGCTTCTTCAATCTTCTCGGGTAAACTTTTTGGAGAAATTATCATAGTAACAATTTTTTCCACACCAAACCTACAAAAATTCTATACTTCATGTAATCTTGGAGAAGTTAACACAAAAGTTTTTTTAATGTACGAAAACAATTGAATTTCTATTTTCTACTAATATAAATTGTTTAACTATCTGTAATACAATTATAACACAATTTTATAAAGAGAAATATAGAAATCTTCTCTTCAGATGAGGTAGGATAATAATTCTTAATTAACTGTCATTTACTTGCATAGAATCAATTGTATGGAAATGGAAGTACCCAATGCACCCTAACTGTGATCTGATTTATGTATTAAATTACTTGAACAACCCAAAATGTTCTTGTAGTTTGGCGACTTTTATTTGTCTTTCATTCTTGTTCTTCATGAAAAAGTATCATTAGGCAGAGTCAGATAAATTTGGCCATAAATAATCAGCGAGCACTTCTAAACACAACCGACTTCGATTCGAAAAATCAATTTCTACAAAACGCCAATGAGGGCTACTGCGGTTGCGGGAGTCGAACTCGGGTCATTCGCATGGGCGGGAGCGCGGGCGGGCGATTGAGGTCTGCGGGGAGCGCTCGTTCTTCACCCAAATGAACGTATTAATCCCTCGCCCCCCCCCCACCCGCCCACCCTCCCACTACGTCCCCCGCCCCCTCACCCCCTCCAGCCCCCGCAGTGCATCAATTAGGCGCGCGCGGCCGTTTTTTTCGGACAGTTATCATGTTCGCATTCCGAGGCGCTTCGCCCGCCCACAGATTACTGCGCGCCGCGAATACAATATAACTAAAAAAAAAAATTAAAAAACGCAAAAATCCAAACCCACGACATGGGTACAGAAAACAAATGAGGGATGAACAGCGAGAATAATAATAAAAGTTTCCCTCTTTTGCCGCTGGAGCGAGCGCGGGGAGGGGCACCGGGCACGCGGTTTTTGGTTGTGTTTTTAATGTTCCAATGAAACAGACATTAATAAATAATAATAGGCGTATTTTTGAGAGGACGTGCTCGGAGACGGACACCGCCGTCCATTTAAATCCAATTAGGGTGCGGCGCGCCCGCCCGCGTCCGCGGCGACGCGCTCTGTCGGACGCGCGAGTAATGTTTAAATAATCCCATCAATGGCGCATCCGCGACTGAATATTCCATTGTCCCTTGGGCGGGCGCGGGGCGGGCGCGCCACGGCATTCAAGTTCCCATCAAAGTCCGGCAGAGCGCGCGCCCGCACCTTCCGAACCCGCCCCCGCCCTCCCTGCGGACGTTCGGGCGATCAGCGCTGTCCCCCCCCCCTCCGCCTACTCCCAGGGCGTTGGCGAGGCTGACTCTTTTCATGCTTAAAAGGCGGCTGTTCCGTTATTTTTAATACGTTACGGTTATATTTGCATGCAAACTATTGGTTTTCAATTTATGGACATGTATTCACGGACAGTATGTTGTTCTATCCGGCGTAGATTCGAGGTTTGTAGAGTCGGATGAGGTTGATATTTCTTAATTTTGGTAAAATCTCTTCAAAACTAGAAGTTCATGTGCCATCAGAGTATTAACTGACGAATTTATTTTATGTTTAGTATTTCAATTTCTTCGGATTCTTTTTTTTAATTTAAAAATTTATTCTGAAATGTAAATAATTTTGGAATACATTAAGCTAGATGGGAGCAAGTTATAACATTTGAATTAAAAATAGTTCAAAATACAATACACAAATACTGATAACCGACTATTGGGTCGTAGTGTTTAGGACAACACTGAGTCAGAGAATGCTTCTTTTCCTTATTTCATTGCAATGTGTTGGGAATTATTTTTTTACTACGGTGAGACACTTCTCGGAGGTTTAGTCTCACTTCTCGAATGTAATAATATCAAGAAATCACATTGCCGATTGGAGATATCGGCCGAATATAATTCACATGTATTAGTAGACTCCTAAAGTGTTAACTAGTACTCGTAATTCTAGAACTCTTATCTTAATAGTTTCTTTCTGCCAGTAACAAAACGAAAATGTCCAATAGTGTCGTTGTCCTTCAAATACGTTGAATTTAAGTCAAAGAGATAGAGATGAAGGCATAGTGTCTCCTAAGTCAGAATGGAGGTGTGGAAAAACCTAATTTTTACGTAGTAAAGAATTTGTTTTCGCTCACAATTAAGTTTGTGCACGGAGGGAAATGAAATTAGTATAATGGGAAGAGCATAGAAATCGTTTTCAAGTTTCCGGATAAATTACTGTATCTGAATAAAACAAGGCGTACAATTATTTCTGACAAGAAGAGATGGCTCAGGGCATCAACTGCTATCCCTGCAATGCCTCTAACCGGTAGGTCCTAGGTTCGAGTCCCGACGGTAACAGGATTTTCCACAGGTCGAATTCAGTCGCTGTCTGGAGGAGAATTATAGCGGCCTGCTGCTCAGAACAGTAGTTTACGGTGGTTTCTCTAATCAATACATATTTAACAGTACCCTAACAAACGGGCCTTGGACCGCGCGCGATCTTTTCCTTCCCTTTCGTTGTCCTATCGTCACCCCTTATTTACACACACTTACACTTACTTACGTTATACAATGACACATGCTGAGAGACCGGTTGGGAGCTTAGAGCTTGTCCCAAGTGGGGCGGTTTCCCGCAGTAGGGAGATATCTGGTTAGAATAACCTCTCTAGCCGAATGATAGGTCGACGCCTGACCTCACCATCCGGCGGAGGAAGATCACCGCCACCTGCGAGGAAAACACACATCACACTTACGGGACTAATGACATTTGATTGACGCGCCCGGAATCACTAATCAATCAAACAATTTTGTGTCGTATCACCATCGTTAAAGTGTATTCCTTCAACGTACGGGCTGACGCCTCATGGTGCAATAGCGGAGTTTCATTATAATATTATACAAAGTGTCCAGGGAGAAAACGCCGAAACTTCAAAAAAAAGCTCTTAAGACACTTTTTAGCATATTTTGTCCAATAAACCCCTAGGATATTCGGAATGGCTGAGCACTCAACCGTCATCAATCAATGTATAAATTTCGAGAGAATATTGTGCCCTAGTCAGGGATTATTTTCGTATTGAATGCTCAAATTTAGATATAATGAGTAACAAATAAATGTATATAAATGTTAATGAAGTCCACATGAAATATAGTTGATCTCAAGAAAAACGATCATTATGAACAGTCTACTCAAAATGTGTTGTTCTCAAGACTTTTGAGTATTTTAAACTACATCGGACAGACCAACTTTTGACAGAATGTTAGTCATTGTGTAATTAGACAATTCTGCGAGTGGTATTTTGGCAAGAGAACATTTCACATTGGACATTTTCTACTCAAAGATTTGCAGACATGCAGATGCATGCGAGCAGAAACGTAGTGCGAATGTGCGTCCCCTGCCAGAGCCCGTGCTCCTGGTTGAGCGTCCGGTGGCGATGCTGCCGCTTTTCGGCCGAGAGCGGCCGCCTGCGAATCGAAGGCGGCGATAAGCGCCCCCTGTAAATCCGGGATAATCGCTTCGAGACCCCGTTCAATTTTTCTCGCCATTAGATTGGGGTCATGACCTTCATAGTCAATCGGAATTGCGAGGAAGAGGTCTACAGTGCAGCCCTTCTTGCCTGGGAAGCCGGACACGACGTTACAATCGAAAGGCTGAGCGCAATAGTGGTCTAACCCCTAAAAATGAAAAATGAGTTATTGACACCAGTTGTTATCTAAGAAGGTGATCTACCTTTGTACGTTATTGGTTGGGCCATCTTTCGTCTATAAAGTTAAGAATGAAGTTACTATTTTTTTCTCTTCACGACTCTTTCCTACCATAACTGGTTAAGTTTAACGTCATGTTTCTTCTTTTTCTTAAAATGTGGCTTGGATCTCTATTGCACAGACCCTTTCACTTGAGAAAGTAAAGATTCTCTAATGACGGTCTATGGGGGTTGTGAAGAATAAGATAGGACGTAGAGGTATGTATACGCTTCCAGAATCTCAACGTAAGAAATGGCTTAATAAATATGGCGGCTTGTAATAAAAACAATTCACTTAAGGAAAATCGCCCCAAAGACCCAAGCCCACAGCACACCGCCCCGATGACTGGTCCGCCAGAAAACATAAAAGACTCTGTCCTAACGAAGGTGAGGATAACATTGACCGAAAAATGTGGAAATCCAATTTTCGACGTGCCGTGATCTGGACTCAGAGGTGTATCTAGGTATTCAAGCGCCCATGGCAAGCATAACATTTACTCTCCTGTCAGGATATTTCAAATGAGGGTTTTGTTATTTGTTCTACTAGGTATACGATAAATGGCGCCCCTGTAAATGGCGACCATGGCTCGTGCCATGGCTACCATACCGTAGATACGCCTCTGCATGGCCTGCGAAGAGAATCACGAGAACAATCGCAAGTCTTAAGGCACCATACATCCGGCGAATGAAGACTGCTCTCCCAATCCTGAGGTGCTAGACGAATGCTCGCTTTGATGTTCCGCAAAAGACCAACGCATGCTGTGGGTAGAGCGAGCACCGAATGGCGTTTGGCGCTCAGCAAAGAGCAAGCAACTGTTCCTGCTTCTCAAGGTATGGATAACGATCGCTCGCTACTCACCGACTGTGTTGGGCCGCCCTAAGACGTTTACGCCTCGTAAACAATGGTCACCATATTTTCGGAAACACACAAAGTTAGCGCTGATCCACTTATTAGGTGAGTAACGAACGCCTGCTCACCAAATTCCCGAGATGCTCAGCGAATCTTTGCCTCCTTTCACGTGCCACAAATGACGCTGCGGGTAGAGCGAGCATCGAATATTTAGAGCTCGGCAAAGAGCAAGCATATTATTCCTACTACTCGGGACCCGGCAAACGATCGCTCGCTATTCACCGAATGCCGAATGTGTGGCGCCGCCTTAAGACTTCTAAGCCGCGAACATTAAGCGAACATTAGACTGCTAAACCGAAAACACATTAAGTTAAAGTGGCTCCACACATTACGAGTATCGAGAAACTTTTCTTCCAATTCCGAGGTGCTCGTAGAATGTTTGCTTCCTTTCAAGTACCACAAAAGAACAACGGATAAGACGCTGCGGGGAAGGCGAACGTTTGGCACTTGACAGAGTTCAAGCTCGTCCTCACAACTCGGGATACGGTGAGTCGTCGCTGGACACTCACCAACTGTCAGATGAGTGGTGTCGCCTTAAGTAGTAGTACGCCGGAAACGAATTTTCCACGTTTGCACCGCGAACATGAAAACTTAGTTTTCCGCAACATGCAGGGCTTGATTTCTGGCGGAGCGCGAAGAAACGGCGTTCTGGTACTCCGAGAACGAAGTAGGAAAAACAAAAACAGCAACAAAAGGCAGAGAACAGATAGGTGGAAACTTCAATTTTCATTTAGCAAACTCTCGTTAACTACAAAATTAAATAATTTTCCATTTAACTAGTATCATTTCTATGAATGTAATAAAAATATTAGTAAAAACCATAACCTATCATTATACTCTAGTTATTTATTTATTATGATTATATTCACATAGAGCCATTGGTACCACTATGGTTGTTATTATGTGTGATTTGTAAGTATTAAATTATATTATAAATATATAACAATTTCTAATTAAATTTATTATTAATCTAAGGCACGTTCCGCGACCTAAAAACGTTATAAATCGAGCACTGGCAACAATAAAGGCAGCTCCCACATTCGGTAAGTGAAGAACGACTGCTCGCTGAATCCCAACTAACCGGGGTGCTCAGCCTATGATTCGCTTTCTTTGATCTGCTTCCAAAGACTGACACTGCTGTCAGTAAAGCGAGCACCAAAGCTCGGCAAATAGCAAGTAACCTATCGCCACTGGCGCCGGCTTAAGACCATTTGCCGAGGACGAATATTATACCTCTTGCAAACATGAGTGCATCACGTTTTCCGAAACAATGTTAAACCGTCTTCCATGTTCGGTGATTCACAAGCTCGCTCAATCCCGAGTAATCCGCTTCCTTTGATGTGCTGAAACAGACTGACACCGTGCAAGTAAATCGAGACCCAAATGTTTAGCACTCGGCAATTAGCGAGCAACCCATCCCAGCTATTCGAGATTTGGCGAACAACAAAGAACGTCGAATGTATGGCGCTACCCCAAGTCTCGAGCGTCAGATACGAATTCTCCCCATTTGCCCGGCGAACATGAGAACATCGCGTTTTGCAAAACACACAATGTCACGTGAGTGTTGCAATATCAACTCAAGCGAATCAGCGCCTTCATGCGACTCCAGTAATTCGCGCAGAATTGTTTGTGAGAAGGTGTTGATGAGGAAGCGATGAGGACGACGCTCTTGCTCGCAGGCGCCGCCACGAGGGGGCGTGCCGCCGCGCTGCGAAGGCTGAATGCTGCGGTGGTTGGGGGGGGGAGAGGGGGGCGGTGCCTGACGCACGCGGCCGCCCACAAAAGGCGCCGCCGCCACCGCCTCCGCCCCGCCCTTTCGGAGCGACCGCCCGGTAAAGAACCTGCCAGTCCCCGCCCCACCCGCGCCCCCGCCCGCGCCCGCGCCCCCGCCGCGACGCCCGACGCCGCCGTCGCCCGCGGCGCCCGTCGCCCAGTGGGCGTGGCGGGCAGCGCCGGGGGCGGAGTGGCCTGTCACCGACACGCGCGCTACCTGCCCGCCCCGCCCCGCCCCACCCCTGCCCCCCCGCCCCGCCCCCTCCCGCAACCTTCACTGCACGCCACCGCGCGCCGCGCCGTACCGCACCGCACAGCGACGCCGCCGATAAAAATATTTATTTCCAGGGAAAAAATCATAAAGTAAAATGCGTTTAGCGACTCGCGTACGCTTTTCAAAGGGACCTAAACGCTTTTTTTTAATCATAAAAAATATACACGCACACACATAAATTGCAGCGGCCGCGCGCTGGTGAGGGGGAGAGGGAGGTGGAGAGGGATCGAGCAAAGGAAAACGATTCAATTATTTTTTAAATGCATAATGCATTGTTTTGAAATGCACATGGCGGGGCGCGGCGGGCGGGCGGGCGGCGACAAGCCGCAAGCGCCACAGAGAGGGGGGGGGAAGAGCTCAGCGCGGGGCTGAAGGTAGCGCCGGCCAGCGCGAGGCGACCTGTAGGCCACTCGTTGCTCTCCTGGGAGAGAATGGACCACCCCTCTCAGAGTTATTAAATACCTCATCAAGAGTCAGTCGTGAAAATTCTCAGAGGATGGAACTGTGTCACTGGCATTTGATCTGCGAACACCCCTGCTCGTCCCATGAACAGTGTCTGATGATGGAGATTGTTCTATTAATTGAATTTTATCTCCAGAGAACTCATATTGGGTTCGTTTAGTAAAATAGAAATAGACGATTGCCAAGTCAGAGTGGAGGTTTTATCAACAGTTGGACATGAATAAAAGAGCACGCTTGTCGATGTTCAGAAATTAAAGGACGCTTTGCCTCGCAGGTGCGTGTGCATCATTGCGGTTTCCTGGGGAGAGTGGTGAGATGGGGAGAGGAAGAGAGTGGCGAGTCAAAGCTGCTTTCATTTGATTGCCTGTAGTTTAAAGGCGCTTCAACTCCTCTGGACATTGCCGCCAGGAGATGGGATGGAAAGGAGAGGGAATGAAAAGGAGTAAAAGGTGAGATCGTGCGCGGTTCGTGGTGCATTGTATAGGATGTTGCTCTAGCACATGCGTGGAAGTGATCAGGGACACCACGAAGACCACTGATCGGAGCAGTTGGGCAACGAAGTCGATTCCGACAGGCGCTATAAACTCACTGATCTCTAATATCTCAATCAAATTTGCGCTCGAACCAATATCCTTCATCACCGCTCGTATGTGGCCTGGCGGCCTATGGTATGGTGGCGCGTGACGTACCCCAACGTGGTGTGGCGGCGGGTAGTGTAGTTTGGCGCGCGTCCCATGATGTGTGGCGGGTCGCGTGCAGGTAAGGGGCGTTACGTGACATGCCGTGACGTGAAGTGGCGGCGCTTGGCGAGGCGTGATGGTGGGTTGTGGGTGACGTGGCCTGACGGAGCATGGCGGGACGGGGCGACGCGTGGCGTGGCGTGGTGTGGCGGAGGGTGGTGTGGTGTGGCACAGCGTCGCGTGATGGATGGAGCCGTGACGGGTCGGCGCGTGGCGTGGCGTGGAAGCGCGTGGCATGGCGGTACGTGTTGTAGTGTGGCGGTGGGTGGCGTGGCGTGTGTCGGGACGGGGAGCTTTTTTTAATATACTTATTTATTCTTGAATAAATGTACACACATCAGTATTTACCATACTACATCATATACTGTCAGGCTTACAATTAAACTTCATTTCTAATTACAATACAGATAACTACTCATGGTGAATAGGACATTTGGACCTTCCAAGGCGCAAGGCATCATCATGACTTGGAAACTTGGAGCTTCACCTGTGAGATTAATTCATCTCTGAGAATACGCTGAGGAATGAGTCTAATGTATGTCTATTTTTTATTTTAGTTGGGAGCTGGTAAGTGGTGGCTAGGTCGTGAGGGGTTGCTTGGGTTATTGTGTTAATTTTCGAGAAGAAGTTGTTAGATACGAGGGGGGCACTTGGCGGGGCGGAGCGTCGCGTGGCGTTGCGTGGGGTGGTGGGTCTAGACGGTCTGCTCGGTGCAAGGAATGGGCGTGGAATGGCGACGTTCGCCCGGCAACAACCCGTCTCGTCTCGCAAGTTTCTGTGCTTTACGGTAGATACTAAAATCTCGAAGAGCGACATGTGGGCCCCCATCTTCAAAACAGCGATAATCAACGCCAAATACGTGAAGTACATGCCTCCTTTCGATCTTCTGTCATATTAGGTACTGTATACAAATAAAGTTATTATATTACATTATAAAATAATTGTTATAAATAAAAAAAATTATAAAATTACGTTTATTTAATGGCCATATTTTTATAATCCGTAACTAAACGACTAAGCTTGAACATGTAGAATAGAGCGCAACACTGTATCGGGTTATTATTTCGTCAAGAGAATTCGAACAAAAAACAATCTCATAAGAAATTTGACATCGGCGGATTTTCCCTCTGTATGAATGGATGCGGGAAGATGGTAATTCTTTGTTTCTTTGACGTGTCGAATATCGTCAGGCGTAGTGGCGAGCTGCGTACTTCGGTCTGGGGAGTAGGAATGGTAGACCCATTCTTTGCAGGTATAGCTCGCCCCTATAATTCTCATCATGGCGACGTTTTCATTCAATTCAGGTAATACCTAACGGCCTTGGAAGCCAACCACTATCAGCGTCCCAATCATCTTCATTAATATTGGTTCGTTCGCAGTATCGTCAGGCTTGAATATCTGGCAACGAGAACTCATTTCTGAAATGCTTCCCAACGTCAAACTCATTGATATGTATCATATGTTTATTAATTTTGAAAAATTGCATTTTGTTAAATATTTAAGCAGCTGAAATTGAGCTCTGTTTAAAAATAAAAAAATGTATTCAGGTTGGAGTATTAATTTCTGCAATGCTGAGAAACAAACAGCGGTGCATAATGACGCCCTCCACCGAAATTCAAATGAGGTGACTGCAGTTGCCTTCATGAGGCATGCAAATTGCCCCGGCAACCAACATTGGCAAATATTTATTTAGAGATGATCACCACACACTACTGTGCACAGGTTGTGAAGAAAAGTAATACTCTAGACGGAAATATACCGTGCTTTGAATTGAACAGAGGCAAACATATTGTCATTAAAGTAATACATTGCATTACAAAAATGCACAATTTGACAATAATAATGGCGTCGATGAGGCGCCACGGCGCGCCGTAGGCATTGCAAATAATAAAATTTGCGCTTTATACACATTTTTGGTGGGCGTGCCCAACAAAACTAGTATTTTCTTCTTTATTTCTCACAAGACATTGCGCTCCTCAAGACTGTTCCACTTTTTCAATCATTGCCTTGTCTTTTTTTGCCTGCATGCAAAATGTCAGAAACAATCCATTTCAGCACCTTGTAAGGTCTGAATTCGCGTCGTGGGTCCAGTTTCGTCGGCCTGAAAACGAGGATGGACAGAACACGGCGAAGAGGGGCTTCATTCATGCACGTTTGGGTAACGTGACAGATTCATCCGTTCGTGATAGTGCACCTTGTATTTAGCCCTATCCAGAAGGGACCCGCAGATCGCAACTTCCTCTATACTCTTTTACGGCGTTTTGTGTTTCTGGCTTGGTGACTGATTAAACCTTCCCCGCTTACTACCCATCCAATGTAGCTTCGTCCGGACGAGAACTTGTTATCATGTATGTTGAGAACCGCCCCGGTACAAGGTTACATACACCTAAGGACACATACCTTCAGGATACGGAGAATCACGAACCCTTATCCTGAAAATAAATCACGAACCCTTATCAGGAAAATAAATCAGAAGTGAAATAACTTACCCGAACGAGTAAACTGGAACGAATGAAATTGCCTCATATCCCGTACATCTGACGGCGTTTAGAAACTAGCTATAGCCCTTAGGTTGAAATTTAGCCGCTCTCTGGAGGAGAAACCTAGAGTCTGGCTACTGTGATTGGTAGTTTCTCTGGTTTCTTCGATCAATACCAGGCGAATGTCATAGGAGCTACCCTAAAAATCGGGCCACGGAACGCGTGTGATCTTTCCTTGCTCCTCCTTGTCTTATCCCAGGCCCTTAGTCACATTCACTAACACTTACATATGCTACACTAGTACACATGTCAGGAGACCAACCGAGAGATTAGATCTCGTCCTGGCTGGGGATGTATCCAGCTGAATGAATTTGAAGTTGTCTGCGTGTCTTCAATCAATGCTAAATGAGTGCTGGAGAAGTGCCTTAACAGACCGCCCGCTCGCTCGTCCCTTCACTATTCTCACCCTGTCCCCTTAAACTCAAACTTGCACTTACATGCCCTCCGCTACCACACATGTCAGGAGACCAGTTACGGATCCTAGAGGTCCCGGCTTGGCCGTTGCTCCGCAGTGAGAGATACCTGGAGAGGGAAATATACCATAAGCGGATGAGTAGTTAGGCGCCTGAATCTCCCCATTCAGCAGGGGTTCAACATCGCCATATCCCGGGTTAAAAGCCTTCACTACACTAACGGGACTAATGACCACGGCAATTAACGTGCCCGGAAACGTCTGTCAATGAATCCTGACATTCCTGAGCAACGTAGAACAGCTGCTTCGTGTTCCGGCGAACCCCATTCCGCGTGCGTGTGGGGACGCGAGCGAGCGCGCTGGGGCGGGCGGCGAGGAAAGTGGGAGAGGGAGTGCGTCCTTAGCGGCTGTAAACAGCAGGCGCGTTTGAGCGCGGCCGTGGCGGTCATGCGGGGCCTCCGGGGCTGCGGCCGCGAGCTCACCACTTAACTGCCCGTCGCGCATTGCCCGCCGCCCACTGCCTTCTACCCTGCTCTCAACGCCCCACGGCCAAAGCCCTCCGCCCACCTCCCACCGTTCTATGCCCACCGTCCTCTGCCCAAGGCCCTCTCCCACTGCCCATCGTTCGCCCACCTACTGTTACCCACTGCCCATCGCTCGCCGCCCTACGCCCAAACCCACCGCCTAAGGCTCACCACCCACTGCCCACCGCTACTACCCACCAACCACTTCCCACCACCCACTGCCCACCGCCTACTGCCCAACGCTCACTGTCTTAACCCCTCTGTCCGCTTTCCGCTGCCCCCTATCCACTGCCAACTGCCCCCCCTGCCCACTGCCCACTGCCCCTTCTCACTATCCCCAGCTCACAGTCCACCGCCCACTGCTCATCGCACACCTCTCACCACCCAACTCATCACTCACTGATCTCTGCCCCTCCGCCCCACTGCCCATAGTCTACCGTCCATCGCCCACCACCTACTGCCCATCGCCCACCTCCCACTGTCCATCGCCATCACAGACTTCCACCCTCTTACCTCCAGATAGTGCCTTCCACTCTAGACTCAAAAGCCCTCCATATCAACTGGTACATCCTGTGTTTTTACATATCACATCCGGCTGATCTCTGTTTTGCAATACTGTGTTTAAGATGTTTCTTTCCCTCATTTGCCTGTTTGGACGTTCTGATCGAATGGAACAGCAATATACAGAATTAGACACATTTTTTCTTCAGATCGCGAATAACAATATACGGTTTTCCGGTATGATCTGCACGAATTTGTTGGTCTTAGAATATTGTTCTCTTAGCAACAGACGTCAGCAATCCTGGTGAGTGTTTGTATTACTTGGAGCTTGTATGTGGTTGTTTGAGGGCGTTAGAGTTACAAGCAGATGTAACTATATCCCTTATCGTGGCATTTCAGGTATTGTGTGTGTTCAGAAATGAGCAAGCCTATTTTACTATTATTATTATCATTATTATTATTATTATTACTATTAATTATTATTGAAGCCCAGACATTAGAAAAATACAGTTTTATCATAGTTACTATTTAGAGACTTTTGACAATAGGAATTACTTAATTGGCGTTCGGGCACTGTTTCTAGAGATTTACATTTAGTCTTCATTTTTAAGTTTGCCTTTTTTACCCACATTTTTTCATTTTCTTCAATTCTCTTAGAATATTTTGAAATATACCGGCAAAAAATGGTCAGTTCCTCACCAGCAATATGAGACGCTTCCAATGGCACCTCACGTTCCACGATTGTACACCAGAAGAGAACTAACTTTAACGATCGGTCAGGCACATACGAGTAGACACACGCATTTTCCCAAACACTCTGTGTAATAATAATACAAATAATAATAATAATAATAACAATAATAATAATAATAATAATAACTTGTCGATGTTGCTGTACCTTGCGATCAAAATGTTGTTGCCAAGGAGGCAGAGAAAACGTCTTAAATACAAGGGTTTGGAAATCGAGATCAGCCGAATGTGGGGCGTAAAAGCACAGGTCGTACCGATAGTCATCGGAGCTCTGCGATTTGTTCCGCAAAATTTGTGTAAGAACTTGACTAACTCTCCCAGGTAGTTCAAAAGACTGGGAAGTGCAAGAAATCGCTTTATTTGGAACAGCCCACATTTTGCGTAAAGTATTGTAGTGGCACCGACAGTCCCTAGATCTACTCCTTAAGTAGCTGGTTGCAACCTGGAGTAGATTTTATATTCAGCCGACACGTAACATCTTTAGTCGTGATTAGAGGGAATAATAATAATAATAATAATAATAATAATAATAATAATTCCGCGGCGTGGATCTCACATTAAGGTCTGTTCTTCCGCCTAACTGCTGCTATCTATAACCCTGCTCTTTAGTCTGACCGTGTAAGAAGCCGCCGATAGTCAATGCCTGGTTGCACCTGCCCTAGCGGGGCGTGTCGTGGCGTCGGCCGCAGCGAGTGCGTGGGAGGCGGCGCGGGAGGGGAGCGGAGGAGGGGAAGTGAGGGGAGGGGAAGGGCGGCGCGGTGCGCGCGCGGGTGCGCAGCCGGCGCAGGCGGCGCCAGATGGCTCCCAGATGCGCGCACTATATCGGTCCTCCTCCGCTCCGGCCGACCCGCCCCCCGCCCCGCGCCCCGCCCTCGCAGTTCCCCTCCACCGCCGCCGCCGTGGCCGAGGAGGGACAGTGTCCGCGAAGGCCCCGCAGTGCCGCTCGCATCTCCGCGTACACGCAGCCTACTGATGCTCTGGGTGGGAAATTCGTTGTCTAGTGGTCAGAGCTTACTTTCCACGTTCAGGCAAACGAATTTCAATTGCTGTCATAGGCTTCGTGATATGGGTCAGTCAGACTCGTGATATGGGCTGTCCGGGTGACGCCGTGCCGAAGGCTGTGGTGCCGACGTTTCGACATACCGTGGTCTTCTTCAGCCCTGAAGGCACTACAGCCCTGAAGAAGACCGCGATATGTTGGTCGAAACGTGGGCACCTCAGCCTTCGACATGTCGTCACCCGGGCAATTTAGATCACGAATCTCAATTGACCCTGTGGTCAACTTTTCTACACCTTTTACCTGTCTTCCCTAAAAGGCACGATCTTGGGGATTTCCTTGTGAGATGGTGTAGAGAGGAAGTGCGGTAGGAGAGAGAGGGAGAATCTCAGTGAAGTGTTAAGGGCGCTTCTTTCCATCTCCAGGCGAATTGCATCACACGGACTACATTTCCGGCCGCCCCGCTCCCCACGCCCCGACCTCGCAGTTCCCCTCCGCCGGCGCCGTGGCCGAGGACGGACATTGTCTGCGAAGGCCCCGCGGCGCTGCTCGCATCTCCGCGTTCACGCTGGGTCCTGATCACGGGGTAATATGTATAGGCGAGACAACTAGCCGCCTTTGGGGCAATTTTTCTGAAGCCAGTTTGAGGCTAGTTCCTCCATTGTCCGTACGGTGCGCACTGTCGTTTTGGGTCATGGTGTAAGATATACATCTTAAGATGACATCTTAAACTGTGGCTATTTCACAGTTTTATAAAACATTTCCTACCCATTTTCGTAACTGCTCACTCTAGACTTTACCAATTCCGCCGCGAAACGACAAATCACTGACTTGAAATTAGAAATCTGCAGGCCACAGAGATGTCGAATGGATCACGACCAATAACGACCTTGCGCAAATGAGACCCAAAGATCGCAGCGCTTATATGTGAGAACTGTGAGAACGAGCCTCACATAAGCTTCCGTTTTAGACTGGAGTGAATATACCTACATATCTTACACCGTGGTCCTCATGCTCCTTTCAAAATTTTCTTTCGACTGGAGCGAGAACATGTTCGTTGAACTCATGAATGGAAACTTCACATTATTGTTTCCTTCTTCCTTTCTTCCTTCCCTTCTCGAAACACAGGCTGAGATACAATCGAGCTGCGCGTATCGAGGTAGCCAAAAGTGAACTGAGATACTACTAATAGGCAACTGATCAGTGGTGGGAACATTGACAAATTAAGGTCGAAAGGAAAGTACAAATACACTCTAGGATTTCAAATTTCAGACAGGTTATTGTTAGAATCATAATATTACTGGAACTGGTTTGATTATCAGAAATGTAAGGAAGCGTCTGAATAATGTAGTCCTGAACGAACACATTGTAACTCCTAAAGCCCAAACAATCAATGATTCTAGAGAGTGTATATTTATTCTCATTGTTAAACTCGTAATATCATTGGGTGAGTTATGCTTGAATCTTCCCCTCTCACACTTGCACATAAATATTGTAGTAAAGATCTCACTAAGCCTCATTGACAAAAGAAGATATGACGAACTTCAATAAAATAACGAAGAAGTTCTGAAACGACAAAGATGAAAAATTTTGTGGAGGAAAGATCCATCTTTTCATCAATAATAATTGTTCGCGAATGACCGTCGAACCACGTTCGAAGGGAGAAAGAAAAATACTTATCAAATATGCCTAATTTCCTCTGTGACTACTATACCCGATCTTTGTCCTTCCTTCATGGCAATATTCGTATTATAGGCCAGGCGAGCCCAGCGAGCTGGAATGACAGCCCGGAAAATGCTCGGGGCATCGCCAGGACATCATCCCCTTCCTCTCTCCTTTCACTCTGCGGGCGGCCCTCCCATACCGCTCTGCGAACCTAATCTCTCTAAAACTGAGCTTGAAGTATGTTTTACGCGATGCCCTGGTGACACGCCCGCGGCTGCCGATGAGCGGTAGCCCTAGAGCCACTGTTTTGGGCAGGCCTGGCAGAGACTCTCTGTGGTGGAACCACGCAACCGACAGGGCGGGGAACCTTCTTGGACAGCCTACCGCGCTCCCACACCGAACGGGGCTTGGAAGAGGAAATAAGTGGAGAGGTGGGAGGAGCAAGAGCGGAGCGCTGAGCGGACAGGAGCTATGGGCGGGTACGTGGACGCGGCGTTGGGTGGAGCGGGTTTGTGGGCGAGGCTATGGGTGGGACGAAGAGTGGGACGGTGGACGAGGCGGTGGGAGAGGCTGTAGGCGAGTGATTGGGCGGAGCAGTGGGCGGGGCGGGGGCGGGGCAGTGGGCAGATTGATGGGTGGGGTAGAGGGCGTGGCGGTGGGAGAGGCAGTGGACAAGACTGTGGGTGGGATGAAGGCGGGGAAGTAGGCAGGGCGGTATGCGGAACGGTGGACGGGGCAGTGGGCGGGGCGGTGGGCGGGGCGGTGGGCGGGGCGGTGGGCGGGGCGGTGGGCGGGGCGGTGGGCGGGGCGGTGGGCGGGGCGGTGGGCGGGGCGGTGGGCGGGGGCGGTGGGCGGGGCGGTGGGCG
The DNA here is from genome assembly GCA_031308135.1 of Acheta domesticus. Taxonomy (NCBI): domain Eukaryota; kingdom Metazoa; phylum Arthropoda; class Insecta; order Orthoptera; family Gryllidae; genus Acheta; species Acheta domesticus. Next base: position 77,826,609 of record JAHLJT010003656.1, read on the forward strand.
GGGCGGTGGGCGGGGCGCGTGGGCGGGGCGGTGGGCGGGGGAGGTGGGCGGGGAGGTGGGCGGGGCGGTGGGCGGGGCGGTGGGCGGGGCGGTGGGCGGGGCGGTGGGCGGTGGCGGTGGGCGGGGCGGTGGCGGGGCGGTGGGCGGGGAGGTGGGCGGGGAGGTGGGCGGGCGGTGGGCGGGGCGGTGGGCGGGGCGGTGGGCGGGGAGGGTGGGCGGGGAGGTGGGCGGGGGACGATGGGTGGGGACGGTGGGCGGGCCAGTGGGCGGGCCAGTGGGCGGGCCAGGGCGGGCGAGGCAGCGGGTGAACAATGGGCGGACGGCGGGACGGAACACTGGACGGGGCAGAGGCGGGGCGGAGGGTGGGCATTGGGTGAGGCAGCGGGCAGGATGGTGGTTGGGACGGTGGGCGTGGCGGGGGACGGGGGCGATGGGCGAGGCGAACGAGTCCCGAGGCGGCGCCAGGTACACGGCCGCTGTGCGTCGCACGCGTCCGCGTGAGCGCGCGTTTGCAAAACACGGAGCGTGTTTGCTCCGACAACACGCGGCCGAACGCTCCCACCGAGCGATCACGCGGGGCGACCGCCGCCGCCCCCACTGTGCCCCGCCACTCCTCTCCCCACCCCGTCACCAACTTCGATCAAGCTGTATCGGCAAACTTAGAAAAAGGACTCATCACACCAGAGTCCTCTTCTCCCTGTTCTTCAGCAGTAAACAATCTAAATAGAGACATTTATTGTGGTGTACACGTATTCAGATGATTCGTCGTAATTTCTTAAAAATGTTGCCACCACGCTTAGAAAATTGTATTTGGCAAAATTAAAGACGAAAAATCAGTCATGATATTCAGAAACACTGATTCTTGTTGTACCGTCCTGAGAAACGAAAGTGAAAGATATATACACACTAGGTTTTGACCTATGAATGAAACCGTGTCATTGGGTTGGCTGTCAGTGAATTTTTTCAGAATTCGCACGTCGATATTTTAAAATTCGAGCTTCAAAAGAAACCTTAGAATTACACAACAGCTTTCATCCCTAGCAGTACTTAAGGGTCATTTTGTTTCTTGCTCTTGGTGAAACAAAAATGTTATTCTCCAAAGCAATACAACAATTTACTTTCCTGCTAATACAATAATCTTTCAGTACATCGAAATCATTCTGACCGTCGAGATCTGAGCGCAGGGCAAACGCCAAGTCAGGATGGTGACACCCATGCACCTGCGTTCTCTTACCCGTGAGACACGGGCGATCCCGCTAACAGCCTCAACCCAGTACAAATAATCTGTCATTTTATGTACTGAAATTTTAAGATTTGTTGATGTGTAAGTAGGAATTACATTTACAAAATTATCATACTTACAAGGTTCAAAATGCGAACCCTTCTGAAGAAAACAGAAACAAAACATTGTATGACGTGTATACTGAATTGTACGCAGGAATAAAGATAATCATTTCAGGGAAACGAATGCTTTTTCTCGTGAAAAAAATCCATTATTTCTATCCGTACATGATCATTGATCATGTGATCACCTATTGAGCAAACTATTTGTTAGAAAATTAAAAATTCTGTCTGCGAAATATTTAGTAGCTAGAAATTTCGCTTAGGGCCGGTTCCTCGAACTCTCTAAATGTATAATATAAACTTCACTGGCATCGTTTTGGCATCCTCTTTACCCTTCTCCAATACCCTGCGGTTGGCTGCTGCATCCGACTCACTGGAACCATTCCACATGACTCGTTCCCACCACCGACCACGAACACAATCTACAAATTCGACTGTCCCCGCTTCCCGGAAACGTTTGTTTCCCTTCGTTATTTAAAATATTTTTAGCAGTCGCCGGCAAATCATTACTTTTTCAAAGCTAGAAGCTGCGGTATCGCACCTTGCGGAACACCTTGTCGACGAGTGGAGCTCGCTCCTCGCATCCGCCTCGCAGACGCAGTACAGGCCGCGGCTGCGCGGGCGGCGGCGAGGGGGGGAGGGAGGGAGGCGGAAGCTGCGGAGCCAGGGCGCTGCGCCACGCGGGGGGGGGGGGGGCGGGAGAGCCGCCTGCACACGCCCGTGGGCGCCTGGTGCGCGCTCTCCAGCAATCGGCGCGCAACTGCGCAAACACGCCCTGGCGGCCGCACCTGTCGCGCTCGGCAGCCCCCCGCCCGCCCCGTGCCGCCGCCCGCCCCCGCCGCCGCCCGCCTTCCCCCGCCCGCCCCTGCCCGTTCCCCTTCCGTCCCCCTTCCGCCCCGTTTTCCCCCGCCCCGTCCCCCCGCTTCGTCCCCCTGCCCCGCCCCGCTCCCCCGCGCCCACCTTGCCTCGACTCCCCCACGCCCGCCCCGGACCGCTACCACCCGCGCTCCCGTCCCGTCGCTGCCCCCACCCCGCTCCGCCACCTCTCGCTCCCGTCTCGCGCCAAGTGAGAGCGGCGCAGCTGGATCGGCTGATAGCGCGCGCCGATGGCATCGCACCGGCGAGTGGCCCGTCTGCCCCACCGCGCCCCCCTCGTCCACCCCTTTTTCCTGATTCACAGTCCCCCTCGCCACGGTTCACAGTTCCCCCTCGCGGCGGCAGTGCGCGCGCTCCGGGAAAAGCTATCACGCCGGATCTTGTCCCCTCGCTTCCACATAGCGTGAGAAATACGGTGTCATCTTCGCAACGTCCTCAGCTGCCTTGTCAGCTCACACGCGTGTTTGCACTTCTACGTTGTTCGGGCTACCGCCTCATTCCCCATTCTTTGCCCGTTTCCCTTCCTCCGTTACGTGTGCTGCATGGCTCAGCCTAATCGTCGCTGCGTGACCACCTACGCATAACCATCTGTTGTCTCTGGAGCACGCGCGTATGCTGAGATGAATCAACGCCGGCATCCCAGCTGCTCGCACCTGCAGGTGGCAGAACTATTTCTCGAGTGCGCAAGCACTCACCACGGTAGAGAACAGGGTTTGCAGGTTCGTCGTCTCCTTGGAAAGCAATACCTTTCACGTTTAAACCCCTCTTCTCACTCCACGCCCCACTCTGCGCCCCATCCCACACCACAACCCGCGCCACTCCTCGCGCCACATCCTGCGCCACACCCCACGCCACACCCTGCGCTACACCCCGCGTCATACCCCGCACCACACTCCACGCTACGCCACACACCACGCTTCATCCCTTGCCACACCCCATGCTTCACCCCGCACACCCTGCGCCCTGCCACGCGCAGCCAATCCCCTCGCTATCTCAGCGCCATCTCTTATCCCCGTACAAACCAACGGGCCCACCTCATTCCACTCCATCCCACCCGATATCCGCTCCACCTCAATCCCCATCCCAACTCCGCCCCCTCTTTGCTTTATTCGGCTATAGCATCCGTTGAGTCTTACGCACCTCCTCTTCTGCCCCTCAGCGAAACTCTCTCTTCGTCTCACTTCCCGCCCTTCTCCGTTTCCTGCCGCTACCGGCCCAGCCCCGCTGGTCCCGCCATGCCCTGCCCCATCCCGCCCTGCTCCTCCCTTCAGAGCCCTTCCCCGTCCGGCGCTACTCTGCCCACCCTACCCACCCTGCTCACCCTGCGCACCCTGCTCACCCTGCTCACCTTGCCCACCCTGCCCCGCCCTGCCCTTCCCATCCAGCCCCATTCTGCCCGTCCTACCTCGCCCCGTCCTACCTCGCCCCGTCCTACCTCGCCCCGTCCTACCCCGCCCCGTCCTACCCCGCCCCGTCCTACCCCGCCCCGTCCAACCCCGCCCCGTCCTATCCCACCCCGTCCTGCTCGTCCCCTCCAGCCCTGCCCACTGCGCCCGCCCCCTCCTGCTCCCTCCCGCCCTGCCCGCTACACCCAGCGCAGATAAGTGTGGCCGCGCCATCTGGCGGGGGGCGCGCATATGGCGCCGGCGCTCGTGGAAGATTCATTTGGGCAGCGGCGCCGGCTGGCGGGGCCCGGCCTAGCGTCGCGACGCATCGCGGCGCAGTCGATGGCTCCAAGCGACTAATTGCGCTTCGATTCCAAGGGGCTCCGCCCGGCGCCTCCCCCCACCCCGTCGTCGCTAAAAAATTACATTGTTTTACAACAAAGCTAGGGGAGTGGACAATTATACATGAACTTCTGGACATGCGAACCTTGGATGCATGCCTTGAGTCATCAGTTCTCCAAGACGTTCTCGCAGCTCCCTAACGATCGACGAATATTTTCTTCCTTCGAACATTTTGAATTAAGATTTCACTTTTAATCTGTAAATGGTTGTTTGTTTTTATCTTAGACTTAAGCTTCTCTGCATTGAAGCACTGAAGATAGTTGATTATATTTTTATTTTTTTAAGAAATATTAAAAATTTTCTTGTTTTTGCATTCTGCTCATTACTTTAATTGAAATTTCGAAGTTAAACCACAGGTTTCCCGTAAAATCACAAACAATTTGTAACGTACGAGAGCCATGAAAAAATTCTTTATCGGATTATCTGAATGCTGTTATTTATTAAAAATTATTGTTGTAATAGGGTATCCTTTTCTTGGTTTCAGCGCATCAAGTATTAAAAGACTACTAAAATACATTAAATAAGGTCTTTAATTAATTAAGTTGAAAAAGATTGATGTTATCACATAACAATTTGTTGAACAATATTTCGTGAATTTATCTTTTCCCATCTTCAGGTTACATAATCGGTTTGCAAGGTTTAAAACTACAAGAAAAAAGCAAACATAAAAACTATTACATGGTATTATGAACCCTTGATGAGAAACAACATCAATAAAATATAAAATTGTATTGTGAGAGAATAAAATATAAAATTGTATGGTGAGAGACAAAATCGAAGTAGAAAAAATTAAAACACTACTGAAAACAGGTACGAGATACGAAACAGAAAAACTGACCTGGTAAATAATAAATTTTGGCACATTAATTGTCAGAAGACCCAAAGGAATCTCTACAAGAACACGAAAGACCCTGTCTTCCGATAGATTGTTTGATACTCAAACAAGACTAAGATCAACTACATTTCACACATCTGAAACAAACTTAGATCACACATATTTCACACATCTGAAAGCTGTAGTACCCATTTATACAAATATGGCCAAACGAAGTTCAAACTTTCAGAGGTTTACTGCAGTAAATGTAGTGGCTAAGTTGATTATATTATATAATTATATTGAATATTTCTTCATTTTGCCTCTTATTTTAGTATTTCAAGTGCAGTACTTGTAACTGTTTTATAACGGTGAAAGGAGTCGTTCGGTGTGGTGTTCCTAGCTACTTTTCAAACTGGCAATACGAGTCTTTCCTCATTTAAATCAATGTTTTTAAATTTCCTAAAGAGAAAACGAGAAGACGATAAATATACATCGTGTCAACTTCGAAGTGCATGAAAAGACTAATTTGCATTGGTCATATTGAACGCTCATGGTTAAGGAAGACATTTTTCCTTTTGTGAATGGAATAAAAAATATAAATGGATCCGTGAGCCTTGGTATCAAAACTTAAGAACGATGCCTGTCACACGATATTTTTCCAAACCAGACGCGTTATTATGATTGATGCAGTGAAACTGAATATTATAAAAAAAATATTCTGTAAAACTTAAGCAGGAATTATTAGTAACATATGAGAATCAGATTAAATGATATTCGATAATTTTGAATCTTTGTGTCAAACATTAAAAAAACTAAACCGTATTTTGGTAGTTGGACAAGAAGATTAGGTCTTGCCATTAAAATAGATCATAGCGTCTGCAGTGCTATTCCATCAACATCCATCACCATCCATCATTTTTAAACTTAAAAGTAACCGAAATATGAGTGTCCCTCACCAAAAAGGGCAAACCATTAGTTAATGGTTTGAGAGATAACAGTACTAAATATTAAAGTCGTTGAGGAAAGAACTGAAGAAGTAAAGTTGTAATGTACGGACAAAACATTTTCGTCGATACCGTCTAAAGCACTATATCATTTTTGTTTCGATATAGAGGTCTTAAAATAACGCAATGAATGACGACGGCAAGACGGTGGATTGAATGAAGTTGGTCTTAAAAGTGGTAATGATATATAAGCGTCCATTATTTTAATTTTTTTGTATACCCGCATTATAAACTACTATTTATATATTAATTAAATTTAGAGTTTTTAGTAATATAAAACCTATTAATAGGAGCAAGTGATGACACATTCAGGGCCCAGCTTTTCATTTGAAGAAAAAATTACGAAATTTGTGCAGAGTGAGTCTCAAATTTGTTTCTACCAGAAAATACTTAGTATTAAAAATATTCATTATAGAATGAATCTGCCATATGTCATATGTCCATATACTTCCTTTTCAAGATCAATTACATCTTGGACGTTTCGTTTTGCATGTTGCAGTCTATCTATTGAAAGCTGTGGACATTACGTTCGACTAGCGGAACACGTATATGAAAGTAGTACTTAGCATGGCAAAGATGGCGCTTTTTTAAGTTCGAAGATTGAGTGTATTTAAATGCAATATTAGTGAGTGTATATAACCTAATGATAGACAATCGTCTGACAGATGTGATCCTTTCCAAACAAATTTCAATGATGATAAATTTGTTTCTGTGATGAATTAGTTTCTTAAGTGACTGAGAATATCAGAATTTTCTTTTGTAGATCACAAAATATATCTGTATCAATCTTGATAAATGTATAACATCTCAAATACATTTTCAGAAACATGTTCAACACTGTGGTGTCACTGAATAGTGATTCCAGAATTTATTACGTTCATTTTATTACTCTTGAGGAATAAGTACTGAACGAAATGAAACAATACTTTTGATGTTTTCATTGTTACATTTAAGCAAATATAGTATTTTTCTGTCGTAACTTTTTATAGTTATTTCCATTTGTCTATTATATATGCGGACCTGAAGAGTTCAGCTAGTATTATATAAAAAGTCTAGATATTTGTTTTCACACGCGAGTAAGATCTGCTTGATGGGTTACACATGTTAGACATTGCCTGGTTGAGATGTTCAATAAAAATAAATCGAGTTATTTCGTGTTAAATGAAGTACAGTTAACCCTCATTAACACGAATTTCAAGGGACCGAAATAATCGGAGTTCGTGTTACAAAAACTCGCGTTATAACAATTCGTGTTATAAAAATTCTTGTGATAAAAATTCGTGTTATAAAAATTCGTGTTATAAAAATTCGTGCTATAAAAATTCGTGCTATGAAAATTCGTGCTATAAAAATTCGTGCTATAAAAATTCGTGCTATAAAAATCCATGATATAAAAATTCGTGTTATCCGAGTATTATAAATGTCCGTATTAGCGTAATCCTTAAAAGCCGGAACCGAAGTTTTGTTCGTGTTACAGCGAAATGCGTGTTAGGCAAGTTCGTGCTAACGAGGGTTTACTATATTGGAATTTCTAAACAAAATAGATAACGTCCTGTTTCTCGCGCAGTAACTATATTTCTGGCGCTAGATTTGGGAAGAACGATTCAAATAAATGCTAAAACCTGTGCCGAAATGAACACTTTCGGAATAGGAAATAGAAGGACGTGTCCTAAACGCAAAGTTGCAAATTCCGTGAGCATAAAACCGTGGGAAGGGCGCGACCTGGAGCCCTCGCAGGCGGCGGGCGCGGGGCGTGTGGGCGGCGGGCGCTGCGCCCGCGGCGGCCTCGCCGCAATAAGTGATAATGTTTGCTGAGAAAATAGTTAGTCCAAACAATTTCTGTCAGCAATTACCCCGGGAAAACATTAACAACAAACAGCTCTATAACGCAAACAGAGGAGCCTCTGGTAGCGGCGGTGGAGGCGGCGGCGGGTAGCGGGCAGCGGGCGAGGCGGGCAATGGCGTGCGATCCGATTTGGCGAGGGGGGGGGGGCGCGGGGGCCGGCAAGACGGCCCCGGGGGTACGGATTTCGACGGCGCGTCGGGGGAGGGGCGGGGGCAGGGAGCATTCGTCAGCCTTCACTGAGGCTGGCACACGATGCGAACGGATTATGATTTAGAGTTGGTTTTGTATTCCTGTTGAGGATGTACTCGTGGTGGTCAGACAGCCTGCTGCCTATACTCACTGAGTGTAGCTCAGAGCGAGCGTTGTCACTTTCTCTGCAGAGATTCTAATCAGGAGGTTCTAGAGGACGAGACCTGACTAGCTATACCTGTCTAGATATACCTACCTATCTAGCTAAATCTAGCTATCCTGCTAAATCTAGCTGTATATCTAAATCTAGATATCTACCTAAATCTAGCTATCTACCTAAATCTAGCTATACGTAGCTAACCTCGCTATCTAGCTATACGTAGCTATCTAGCTATACACAGCGTACGTAGCTAACTTGCCATACCTAGCTCGTATAGCTTAGTCAAATTCAGCCGCTGTCTGGAGGAGAATTCTAGCGGTCGGCTTTTTTGATTGGTTGTTTTCCCTGATTTCTCCGATCACCTCTGGCGAATGCCGGAGCGGTATCCTAACAGGCATGCTACGTACCGAGCGCTCGTGTTTTCCGCAGGAGGGAAGTAAACAATAGGGCGTGAAAGGTAGGAGCGAATGAAAGAGATTCACATTTAGGTCATATAGAGAAAAGTTCGTAACGTAGATATTCAGGTAATGGGAGTAAAATATACATTTTATGAAAATGAAATTAAGTTATTTAGGGAATTAAGCATCACGAAAATTGAAAAATATTACAACTCTACTTTTGAAATAGAAGTTTTTAAATATTCTTTGATTTAGAAAGATCACTTGCATTTTTTATCAGAACTCGCTTTCATGTCTAAACTATCTCTACTTAAACATCTTTGGTAATTATTATTCATTTTCAATTAAAATTAAAATAATGTTTAGCACAGCAGTCGTACAATACCGTGAGGGTAATTATTCTTCATTTTAATTAAAATTAAACGAATGTTTATCTCCATGGTCGTTACAACACCTGTGACGGTAAAATGTTCCGGTGTCTGACAGATCACGAGTTTGATCACGAATGGGTACATAAAAATTTTCTTGATGTAAAATAAATTTCAAGGCCTCTGCCGGGATCGACTTCATTGGTCAAGTGTGGTTGATTTCCATGACTACGGTTAGGCAATTCACGGGGCAGTACCCTACACAACAGGCCAAGGACAGGACGAAATTAATCTTTCCCCATTCTACTCCATTCCCAATCTCCGGATTTCCGGAATCTCCGGCCTTCCCGACCCTTCTCATGGCTCATTCTACATTGCCCTAGAAAATCTCCGACAAGGGAAGGAGATTATGGGCACGATGTAGATCATGATACTCTCGAGACACGATGTGATAGGTATTGTGTTAGGAAAAAGACTAGGAAATACGTGTGAAAGTTTTGTAGGTGCAAGTTGGCACCCGTGAGACACAGGGGTACAAGAGGCGCGCCTGTTGCCGTCACACTGTTGCTCGCCCAATGAAATCTTAATCTCTCTGGCAAACGCGCCCCCGCGTTTTGCAGGGGCTCAGTTGGGGCATTCTTTAGCGCTGGCATCATCCGAACTGATGCGCTCCCACGGTGACTGTGCAAACTACATGTGTGTAATTTGAGAAATTCTTCTTTTAACATAGATCTTTTTGTAAAATGTTTTTTAACGTAAAGTCAGTACGTTACCATTGAAGTCTGGAAAAATATTCTTTAGTATAATCCAATGAATTTGGCAACAAGGTTTTCTTCGATAGGCACCTTTACACAAAACAACCAATTTTTAATCTACATATACAGTCACATCATAAAGAGTTTATTAAGAATTGCAGAGCGATGTTTCGCGACGAATTTGTTTTGTATAAAGTTGTCGGTCAAAGAAAACCTTGTAGCCCAATTCCTTGGATTACTTTATATGTTAGTGAACGACAGACAATTTTCTGCATGTAAAAATATTCTATCCCTAATACCTTATTTGTCGCAGTAAACTTCTTATTCTTTGAGAAATACAGATGTCGGCAAAAGAACTAATGTACTCTAGAGGCCAGAAGCAGCAAAAATACTCCTGACAAAATCACACAAAATGGTTTTCCAAAACGTAGCATGCCCACTGTTCTAAGAACAACAGAATTTTCTTGTATAATAAATTAAATGTTTCAACAAACGGTTTTCAGAACACTGCAATAATATAGCATAGTGCATACGAATCCACAAAACAAAAACAATAGTTCTTTGCATACCCAGACGTTTTTTAAATGCTGTCTCATATCGCTGCACATGAATAGCAAACATAAATGGCGGGAGACCTCTTCCTTGGAGCCTTTCGGTCGTTTCACGTCGGCGGTACCGTAAGCAATGTCCCTCTTAGTATGAGAATTCAGTAGGTACCGGCAGAATGAGATCAGACAGAACAACACAATATCATATTTTCATTTTTCAGTGAAAATCTGAAGGTTTGATTTTTTTTTTGTATTTTCCCAAGTTCCTGAGGATCTAACATAACAATATAAATGATAAACGAAAACTTAACAGGGAATATAGATAAACAACAGATTTGTTAGGGAATTATTTATTTTCTGTGACTCAAAATTTAGTACGTAGTTGGTCTATCCTTGTGAATTTGGAATGGACGTGAGAGGAACGGCGAGGGAGAACAAGCAGAGAGGGTGGACGAAATGCGCGCTGCCCGACCGTCCATCCACTCCGCTCAGGCTTCTCTGCACAAGGAATCCCGCCAATGGGAGACCGCTGGGCAGCCAGCACATGCGCAGCGCCAACAGCTGCTAATAGGATGCGAGGATTCCCTCTCCCGCCCCCTCGGCCCCGCGCGCGTTTCGTGGTCGTTTTGGTGCGAAGAGAAGAGAAGTGTACGGAAGGATATGTAAGCTTTCGGAATTAGCGGTGATGTTATGGTGCAGGCATTGTGTATGCACACTGCGGTGGAAATGAAGCACCCTACCTCTGTATTTGCGTAGGGAAACTGAAAATCAATTAGAGCAGCTATACCACAAATAGAAGCTGTCTACACTTGGAGAACGAAATACTTCAATGCATTTGATGTGATTGAATAATACTGTTAGATAGTGAAAGTGTTGAGTGTTAAGGGGCGGTTTGACAGATTTTTTTATAATCTTTAATGGAAACGAGTTTGCCTCTTGTATTTTAATATGTCTAATGAGGGACACTTAATTGAAAAACACTTTTAACCTGTTATTTAGGTCCAAGCAAATTGTTATATCGCAGAAAAAATGTATACCAAAGAGCAATACAGCTGTCTGTGAAATAGTAATTTTCCATCTAGAAACGATGTGGCCAACCCAGATTTAGTTAGTGGTCACAGAGATGTTTGTCTTCACAGTGCAAAGAGATGCTGATCCCAGTTCAGCCGAAGCCTTAATAAAACAGGGGGTCACATAGGGAATATGGTGGAAAATTAGCAGTTCATTATCAACATTAGCGTAAGTTGACTACTGAAGTATCATCTTTCAATGTCAAGCAGCCAATTCAAACATATGAAAATGCTAAAGTCTTAAATAAAAATATGGTCTTGGTATGCATTGGTTGCTAAATATTTTCTGGATATATTGCTTTATTCCTCGACCCAACCTCATTAAATATATTTAATTAGAAAAAGATTTTTAAAATGTGTACACACATTTTTCAAGATTTAAGGAAAATTAAGCTCTGTTCATTCCTTTCGAAACCAGAAATCTTATTTATTGAAAAAAATGAATTATTTCATTAATTTTTCGAATCTTCTTAAGAATCCCTTCTATATACGATTGACTAAGTAAGTATGGTTTCATACCGTTTAAAAGAAACCATGAACACAAAACTCCATAAGTGAGATAAAGCTGGTTAAGAGATAATCTCAGTGCAGTTTTCCGTGGTTCAGTAGCAGGCGAATGCCAGAACAAGACCCTAAAAAACTGTCCAGGGTCCGCGCGCGATCTTTCCTTCTTATTCCTTGTCCTATCCTCACCCCTTACTTATAAACACTTACACGCACTACACTACCACACATGCCGAAAGGCCACTCGGAAGCTGCGAGCTTGTCCCGCTGATGGGAAATATATGGTGGGGGAGAACCCTGCAAACCAAAGGGTAGGTCGGTGCCGAATCTCGTCATCCAGGGGGGGGGAAGATCACCATCTCACGCGATAAAACATGTACTATACTTACGGATATAATGACCTTAGCAGTTGACACGCCCAAAATCACTTAATCAATAAATCATTTACAATTACAAGGCGTGTATAATCGTATTATCTCGTGCATGCTGAGGAACGAAACTAGGCGTCCTGAAAGTGCCCTGTCGTCACCGGAATTTAAGAGGACCAATACACATCCGGGGGAACATGTGTTCATTGGTATGGGTATTAGTGATTTGCGTACCAACCTCGACGGCCGTGTGACATCACCTCCATCCCACCACTAGCCCCACCATTGCTCGCTTTTAATTTTAGGGCGAGGCCTCGTCGGAACCTGCCTATAGATGTTTAACACTGTTCCCGGAACATGTTTAGAATTCCTTGTTATGGTCGACCACAAACCCCTATCCACCCGCATACGGGGATGTACCACAAACCCGTCTCCTGAAGATAATCAGGACGAGACGGGTCAAGACCGTTTCATCTAAGCGGGCGTGACCGCAGATATGTTTACTTGGACGGGTGAAATATGCACGAGATTATAATCCCCCAGGATACGGACCGTCAATAATTTTCTAATCAAAATTATACATTTCATATGTAAAAAGAAATAACAGTAATCCACATACAGTAATTAAGTTACTCCCGAGTGTGCGTATGTGTGTGTGTCATTCACGGTTAGACCACTTACCGTGCACCAATTGAGACATACAAGGTATCATTCGGCGCGTCTCGGTCTCCTGGTGGGGAACTGATAGTTTGTTTTTGAAACCGGACAGATAATTCTAAGAAATTTCCAAAAACTTGTTTTTGCCTGTTTGAGAGCACCGATTTTAGTGGGTAGACGGAGAATTAAACCATTGCCTCTTAAATAGACCTACACAGGTGGCTCTGAATAAACCCCATTATCTCATGGTTGTCTTTAGTCCACGATACCATTATTTTATTTCATGAGGATGGCAACACTGTTCACAAACGAGCAATATTAAACGAACATCGTCCGGCAGAAATCGTAATAGTGAAGTATTTCATACGCATTTTTTATAATAAATTTGCAAATTACCTTGGTACATTAAATTTGAAGAACGTCAAGCGAGTTCGAAGAATACAAGAACTGAAGTAATATTAGAAAATACATTTCTGAAGTGTGCAAAGATCCACTTTCAATTTATATGACTTACAACTCATTCACTTTATTCACACAAACATACAAAATAATAACCTTTAAATGCTTATATATTGGTTTTCAGAACACAAATCAAACTGAGTCTGTCGAGTTTTAAAATCTTAAAAATTGTGAGACAAATATATGGAAGTGTTAAGCAACTCAGTGGAATCAAATGCAGCCGTAGAAGATTTTGCGACCGAATTTTCAGAACTAATTGAGAATCAAATTATAATAGCATTAGAGAAAAACGCAGAAGAACAGCCTACAGATGATCATTTATGTTCATTTTAGAAAATAAAACGTAAAAAATATAAATATACTAAATTTGCATGATCGCCCGCACTGCTCGATACAGTCGCGATCATGCGACTACTAGCGGCACAACCGAGAACGACGCATTTTGATAAAACACCCCCACGCGCTAAGAAAAATAAACGAGGTATATGCTGGACCTTGGCATCTGGAGAAGAGTGACTGCGCTCATTGATTGATTGATTGATTGATTATTTCGTGTTCTTGGGCGTGTCAACTGCTATGATCATTGGTCCACGTGTAATGGATATATTTTTAAGAGCAGTGGTAGTGTTCTTCCGCCACTGTATTGTGAGATCCGGCCCCGACCAACACATTTTGAGAGGTTTTCCCTTCCAGGTATCTCCCACCAGTGGGTCACCGTCCCACCTGGGACAAGCTCTAAGCTCCAGGCCAGAGCAGCCGGCCACTAATTCTCCTCCAGACAACGGTTGAATTCAGTCAAGCTATATACTAGCTAGAGTCGAAAATCCTGCCTTCGTCGGACTCGAATCCTAGAACCTCTCGATCAGATGCACTGCAGTGACATCATGTTGATGCTCTGAGACCTCAGCCAGAGACACCGTTCGACCCAAGGAGCTGGCGAAGGGTGTGATGCGTGAGGCGGGCCAAGCGTGAGGTAGGAAAGAAGCGACTGCGCTAGCTGCAGTCCCCTCTCACACATGACGTCAGTGGCCTCGGTCGCTCGGGCTGCGGGCTGAGGCAGTCGCTGCAAAAATCACTTCGAATTGCTAATTAATTTGCGTTGCTGCAATATTACACTTTAAATGTTTAGTAGGTTCGTTAATGTAAAAGGGACAAATGTAATGAAATAACCACAAACCTCATTAAATAGTATAACAATCATTTCGAATATTTGCATGAACAGCAGAGTTTCCATGAGACTGCTATTTCCGAAATTCAAGATACCGAGAAAAAAAAAGAAAAAAGATGTCATAAACGATGTCATATATCGTGGCTAATTGACAGTTCAAAAGTACAGTAAAACAATCCGAGGATGACCAATAGCCCTACACTTAAAAAATTAATTAGCAGATATTGTGAGCGAACTTTCGTGAATAACAGATGAAATAATATATTAAATATCAAGCACCCCCATTGTTATTTGGAAAATATATTATGTGTTCATTTATTTTTAATTTAGAAAGGATACTTAATAAGTCGAGGAAGTAAAAATATTTGTTCAAGGGCAAGACCGCATTTATTTTTGTTCTAGGGAGTATCTTCAGATCAACAGAAATCTTTTAAAATACGCATTTGAATACGTATACTTCTGAAAATACTGTACTATTGTTTTAATGATGTGAGGTTCACGAGTTTGGGTCAACTTGGTAATAAAGCGACTTACATTGCCGACGCTTTGGTCGTATATTTGACCTTCATCAGGGCTTTAGCATGGGACAAGACGAACAATGGTAATTTACATTTTAGCTGTGTCCCCATTCTTGTAGTTTTCAGGAATGGTACACTGAAAACTACAAGAATGGGGACACAGCTAGAATGTAAATTACCATTGTTCTTCTTGTCCATGCTACAGCCCTGATGAAGGTCAAATATACGACCGAAAGCGTCGGCAATGTAAGTCGCTTTATTACCAAGTTGACCCAAACTCGTGAACCTCACATCATTATTACTACGGGTCAAGAATCATCGAACATTACTATTGTTTTAGTTCCTTTATATTTTAAAATAGTTTTAATGTTTCATTTCATTTTTTTATAAATTTTAATCATACTTAATTCATTCTAAGTCAGTGTTTTTAAATTAATTTTTAATCAAAATTTCGAAAAAGTCAATTTAGAGAAAAACACTTCAAATATTGATTTGGGAACTTTTCATCTGCATATTTGAAGGAAATATTTTATTTTTTGAGGGGAAAATGGGTTCCTGGACGAGAAATTTTTAAAAGTGGCGAATTCGCACTATCTTTGTTTTTACTCTATCTTGTTCTTATCGATAAAATGGATCGGTAAAATAATTTAATGGTATATAGTGAAACATTTTTTAAATAACTAACTGATTTGAAAATTGAGCGCCAGGAAACAATTCCAAGTAATTAACGGAACCAATCAATTAGCTCGTTACCGTGCTAGCTCAGCTTATTTGTGGGTTCCTGCTCAGTAACAATTCACTTTCCTGCGATCAGCAAAATTGCCACTGGATCCGCCCTCCATACGGAGAAGCGCGAAATCTGAAAGTAATTCTATACCTATCTGCACAATTAACGTGCTAGATTGCACAATAATAATCCATTGGATTTCATGTAAACAGATAACATATTTATTCGAGATCAAACACTTCCCTCGCTATTTCCTGAGAACAATCTTTTTTAATAACTTTCTTCTCAAAACGTAATATTTGATTATGACCTATTACTCAGTTCATAGCTGCCATACCAGATCTCATCTTGGTTGTAGTGGAATGGCATTTCTTAGAACCAACCCAGGCTTCCGCGACGTCTTCGGGATCATCTGCTTCGCTCTTCTTCAACAGTTCAAGTCTTTCCAATTAATACTTTCTACAAGAATGAATTAATTACATTTTCTCGCGTAATGATTATCTATATACCACAACTTAATAATCACCATACGATCCGGCATTTACGGCACCCCCAGTGTCTGCTCAGTTGTTATAAACAAGCTCAGCGCGCACCATAGCAACGCCCTAACAACTGCGTATGTTCAAGCTCTCGTTCTTATTTCTTGACGTTCGCTGTCAATTATTCAACCCGCCATGTTTTGTATGTCAAATAGTTTAATAATTGTTATAACACCAGTTGCCCATCTTGGGCACTTTGTGTGAATTTTCAAGAAACATATTCCCTGTCAAATGCATTACGTAGTCACTCCACAACCCTTTTTTGAAAAAACAAATAATTTCGGAAGTAATATTATTCTTGAGGTAAGTTAGGAGTAAAATGAAGTCGTAGGCTTCCGCGGCCGGGGTCAAGTGGATGATCTTGGCTGTCCGGGTGACGCCGCGTCGTAATTCAGCCCTAAGGAAGACCACGATAAGATGGTCGAAACGTCGGCAACACAGCCTTCGACGCGGCGTCACCCGGACAGCCAAGATCATCCAAGTTAGGAGTAAGTTTTATTTTAATGAAAATATTACTAATTGTTTCCTACCCTAGGCCTTTCAATCTTTGCCAGGAGGCGCTAACGACTAGTTTTATCACATTTAATAGCACGTAAAGAATAAATAATGCATCGTGTCTGTTACTAAAAACACCTATTGACATGTAATTTTCAATACGTCACTATGTAATTGACATGTAATTGTCAATATCAAGTGGTATGCGGCAAAATATAAAAATATTCCCTTAAATAACCATTAAAAACCTTCCTATTGATCTAGGTTCTTTCAGTCGGGGTTTCGGTCACTTCAAAGAGCCCGAGTTAAGTGCCTTAAGCGTAATTTAAAAATCAAGATTTCTTGAAACTCTCACTCCGTACCATAGGCGATCAGATACGTGCAGAATCTTGAAATTTATGTAAAATTAAATTGATTATTTTGATCTTCTGCGCAATTTGAACGTGTGGGACTATATGTTTCGGTTTGTTAAGTTTTAGCAATATTAGAGATGGTCACGAACGCAAAGTAGCCATCCCGCTCTCACAAACATTTTCGGAATAGGTCGTTCGAAGCTCGATTCTCATATGGAGATATTTTCACTTTTAAAAAATAATTTATAAAATGCGAGATGTTCGCTCGGGAATAGATATTATATTTTTATTCCCTTAAGCAATTAAAAAAACTAAATCACATAATTTGGATTTGATAGACAATTACGATCGGACGCGAGGGAATCAACTTTCAAGATGAACAATATCACAGTTTTCTAGATGCTAAAAAAGTTCAGGTAGTCGTGCAATCACATAACACCCAGGGGCGCGCTTGCAACTCGCAACACGTCGAGGTATTCCTCTTCCTCAGGGGTTTCCAACCTTTTTCTTGCGTCGACCCCTTTTTAAAGAATGGTTTGCTTCATCGATCCCCCTACAATTTTTTTAATATAGAACATACAAAATTATCATAATACAAATAATTGCACTTAAAGATAACAATTTTAATAATAAGTTATTCAATGGCAGAGGTATGTTTATTGTTCTTGCATTATTCCAAATGAGATCAATCCTAATTTTATACTACTTTAGGGAGAGGATTAGCTCTTTTGAGTACCCCCCCTCACTTCATGACAGGACTGAAAAACGTGTAGTATCTTTAATCCTCCAAATTTTGTTAGTTTCTCTAATTTAGCTATTTGATTTAATTTTATTATATTATATTGATTTTATTACGATAATTTAATGTTTGTATAATCTGAATTAGGACTTTTCTTTGAATGAAGAATAGAATTTGTGTCATGAATATTGTGTTTTATTTCCTTTCTGATAAACTGTCTAACGATTTGAACGAGATTAACACAATGATTTTCTTTCACAACATTTAAATTAGTACCAATCACCGTTTCCGGGAGGTTCTATTGGACATAATTTGCTTAAGTCACGTGAAAAATATTCGCAATTAAATATTAAAATTATTTATAATTCTGTTTTAAGATTACAGTACTTAACAATGGAAATAATGCCGTGAAGGTTTCACATATTATTTTTGACTCATTATACTTCTTTATTGTCTGTACTGCAGTCAGTAGTTCAAGCACCACCGAGTGCAGGAGCCAGCAACACAGAGTGTGGGTCTCATGGAGAAAGAACCGACGGCGGGGAGGCGTGTTGTTGCAGCGTGGGCAGGCGCTCGCAGCGTTGGCTTTGGCTGTGGCTGCGGCGCTGGCGCGGGAAAATAACGAAAGGCGGCGACCGGCCTGCGTGCGGCCCCGGGCCGTAGCGTAGCACGCACCGCAGCGAAAGGGCGCTCGGGGCGCGGCCGGCCAGGGGAAAGATGAAGAAAAATCCAAATTCGCCCGCACCACGAGGCGACTGTGGGAATGGCGCCTGTGTGGTTAAGGGACGGTGGCCGGAGGCGGCGTTCACCTGCGCGTGCCTCACTCGTGGCGGCGCGGGTGGTATGGGACATGGTGGGGTGACGGAGGGAGCGGTGGTGGTGGTGGTGGAGCTGATTGGGGCGAAGGTGGTGAAGGAATGTTAGTGGTGGTAAAGTGATAGTGATGGTAATGTTGGAGTGATGGTGAAGATGGAATAGGGATGTTGGAGGTGGTGAAGTGATGGTGGTAGTGGAGGGATGGAAACTGAAGGTGCTGAAGGGATGTTGGTTGTGGTGAAGTGATGATGGTGGTGGTGATAGTGATGATGGTGAATGATGTTGGTGGGGGTGAATTGATGGTGGTGGTGTAATGGTCGGTGGTGGGGGGTGATCGTGAAGGTGCTGAAGGGATGTTGGTTGTGGAGAAGTGATGGTGGTGGTGGTGGTGATGATGGTGGTGGTGAATGATGGTGGTGGTGGTGAGATGGTGTGAATGATGGTGGTGGTGATGAAGGATGGTGGTGGTGATGAAGGATGGTGGTGGTGATGAAGGATAGTGGTGGTGATGAAGGACGGTGGTGGTGATGGTGGTAGTGGTGAAGGATGGTGGTGATGGTGACAACGGGAACGACGTCGGTGGCGGCAACTTCTACGTTGGGGGTGCCGGCGTGGGGAGCAATGAGGGGGCGTGGCGTGGGCGGCCAGCACGCGGGGCCGCCCTATTTCCATAAGAGCATTTCCAAGCGCGCGCCGCTGGCCCGGAATGAGCTATGCTGCCCCGCGCACCACCACGCCCCTCCTCAACACACGCCCATGATCAACCTCTGCTCTCCACATACTACCTCACCTCACAGCTATTTATATCATTTCGGGAGCACCTCTCCTTCGTTTTTCATTTTTCTTTGGGCTGTTTCTTTCAGTTTGAGAAGGATGTCCCAATATTCATAGCATGCATCAATGAAGTATTTGACTTCTTTAATCCAAAGGTTATGTCGACATTAGTCAAACGCATTGAAAACTACTGCATTTAACTTAAAAGTACTGACGATATATATATATATATATATATATATATATAATTTATTTATAACAAAGCGTATTTCAATAATGGTATTGAAATACTCTTCGTTCTCTTTTAGAGAAATTCTTCATGTTTCCAGCTCCTACAGTAACATATGAATGAAATGATAGATATGATAATTATGATCAATGCACAATAAATATTATATTATCACGAATAAACTGTTTTAAACGAAAATATTGATTTCATACCTTCAAATTTATTATGAAATCGACGACCATTCAACTGTCTGATCATTCTGATGTCAGATATCATATACAGCTCATTCAATCAGTATTCGATTTTAATGCAGAAAAATAGATAGCCCCGAAAATCAACAACAAGCAAATTTCAGCCTCATAACGGAAGGGTTCATATGACTAGGAGGAAATATTGCAGAGGAGCATTAGTAGAATTTTAGAAGGTATCTAAATATAGAGATGTAAAAATGCAAATAGAACTATGCCATTTTGCTCGCAGGTTCTCTGAAAGTCTAAAGTTTTAATATATTATAACCAACTGAGATGACTCAAGTCAATTGCTGCAGTATCCACTGTAGTATTTCTGATCGGAAGGTCTTAGGATTCCAATCCCTCCGTTGCCGGACACTAATCTGGATTGGTAGTACTAGAATGCATCTGCTATATGGAGGAGAAAGCGATGAGACCGTTCGGAGGTATGGATTGTCTCATCTGGGGCGGTGCCCTCTGGCGGTGATACCTGGAAGGGGTAACTCTGCAAGCTGACGTGGTAGTCGGCCCTTATCCCGTAGTGGAGGAGGATAATCTCCTGGGATACAATGCTACATTACTAATTTCCAATATGTACAAAAATTGAAAGAAAACCTTCTACATGCCATCTCTGAGAGGTGTTTACGGTTTCGTTAGATACCCAGAATTTCGGGGAAAATCCAAATATATTTACATTATAATTTCCATTACACGTAGAATGCAAAATTCAAAGAAAACTATGTAACAGAGGTGTCATTGTGAGCGGTGTTGACCGTTTCATTACGCTAGAAAACAGACACTTTGTATTAAGTACGTCTGTTCGTGTCTCTAGCTAAACCGTTCAGACGATTTTTTTCAAAATTGACGTTATCCGATCAATCTAAACTAGCTCAAGGCCTTGAGTGTTTAAAACGGATATTTTCATTATATTCATTTTGGGGGTACTTTGCACGAAGCCTTAACGTTTTCATTTTTTTTTTAAATGACACTTTTTTACCTTGTTTACACTACATTACATTTTATTTGAACTGCAATTGGGTATGACCCGGTGGCAGTTAATTAACAATAATTTTAACAATAGTAATAAAAATAATAAAAGAGTACAATACAAAACTTTGCTAAATATTTAATTTACTGCATTTTTGTTGCTGTAAGCTACTGTAGTATGTACTAAACACACGGCACTAATAACCGTAGCAGTTGACGCGGCCGTCCGGAAACACAATAATAAATCAATGAATGCAAGTTTGATCTGACCATAGAGATGTAGAACATTTTTGTCGAAAATGTCAGTGGGAACCTTGTCGTCCTAAGGTGGTGAAATAGCGATATCTACTCTAAGCAGTGACCGGCGGCACAGGAGTCGCCAGAGACGCCTGCGACATACATTATTCTGCTCCTATCATCACTCTGGGCAAGACGAAATGCAATTCTGTTACGCGCAGCCGTGCATATGTACTGTGATTTGAGGAATGTGAATTGCTGTAAAGTCGTTTTGGAAATAGTTCTACTGTCAGAAACTAAACACGTTGTGATCATACAAGATGAAAGTGATTACTCTCCAGAACTGAAAATTATATTCGTGTAACAAATACACTTGAATTAAGAGTATGTGTAGGTGAATAATTAAAACTTTTGTTGGGATGTGCAGCATATCAAATTAGTTTTCTCTTCTAAGTGTTATTACTCGTCGATTATTCATAATTTTTTTTTAAAAATGTGCATCTTAACAGTTAAACATATACAATTGAATGAAGTTACGCAGAAACCATTCCAGCCACTAGAATCAATAATGTCGAAAACTAGCTTTGAAAATTGGAACATTTCTTAAAATTCCCGGCGTGAAGTATGTATGCCGAAAATGAGAGTGTGGGGTAATTACGATATTTTGAAACGATATTTTTAGTTTTCACGAAAAAGGGTGAACATTCTTTATTAAGTTCGTTATTATTGTTTAATTTGTTTGTTATGATCCCAGTATCTAAGACTTGTGTCCATACCAGGAATGTAAATGATGTTTGATAGGTGATTGCGAATATACATTATGAAAGA
Source organism: Acheta domesticus (assembly GCA_031308135.1). NCBI lineage: Eukaryota > Metazoa > Arthropoda > Insecta > Orthoptera > Gryllidae > Acheta > Acheta domesticus. The sequence goes on from JAHLJT010003656.1 coordinate 77,848,399, forward strand.
TGATGGAGCAATGATGGAATGACAGGCAGGAGCAACGAGAGAACCCTGAGAAAGCCTGCCGCGAACTCGCTTTTTCCACCGTATATTCCGCATACATCGTCCGGGATTTGAACCCAGGGGGTGAATACTAGCGGCTTCCTGCTCTGATCGGAAGTTTTCCTTAGTTTCTTCGATCAACACCAGGCGTCTGGCGGAGCAATACCCTAACGAACGGCCACGGAATTTCCTTTCTCTTCCTTGTCCTAACCTCACCCTCTTACTCATGTACACATCCTCGTACACTATACTACCACACCAGTCGGAAGCTTACAGCATATCCCGAGGCGATGGCCCGCTTGTGGGAGAAATCTGGTTGAGGAAAACCCCGCGAGCCGAAGGGGAGATCGGTGCCGAATCCCGCCAACCACCTGGGAAAGATCACCACCACCACCACTCCCGCAGCGATTAAAACATGCACTGCACTTACGGGACCAATAACCGTTTATGCGCCCGGAATCACTTCAGTAATCAATTAATCAATCAATCATTGAACCCAGGAACCAACGATGAAAGGATCAATCGGACCCCATATACTGCGGGTCGTCCCAAAAAGGGAGGGCACGCAAATGAGCGAATAGCAAACGCTGCAAATTGCGCGCGAATTCCCTCGCTGCCGGCAACGGATTCCGGAAGCATCTCTCGCCCGCCCCAGCGCCGCGGGTGCCTCCAGAGCTTCTTCAAAACATGGGGGCAGCTGCAAGTTGCGCGGGCCGCAGGGGAGGGGGAAGGGGCGTCGATGCGAGCGCCGGAGCCTCTGGGCGCCCGCAGCCACCTCCCCACCCCCACCCCGGTCCCTGCCATCGCCCGCGCCCGCGCCCTTTCGCCGCGACGCGCAAACGGCCAGGGCGCCCGCACGCCGCCTCCTCCACCTGCCCCGCCCCCTCCCCCGCCCACAGCACGGCGACCTGAGCAGAGCGCGGGTGGAGAGAAAAAGTATGCCCTTGGTAACGGTAACTCACCCCGTTTACAACCGACTGTAATATAGAGCGATTTTTATAACAATGAGTCATTTTGATACCTAGTGCTGGCAACATGAAGATTCTGTGGTTGTCCTTGATTCCTTTAGACTCTCCTTCCTCCATTCGTTCGTTTCCAGTTAGCTAACTTGTAAACGGCTTCGACGCTTCATTTTCTGATGTTCTCATCCGACGAAAATATAGTGCGCCAAGAGAAATAATTGAAATTAGGAAGTGCAGTGTTATGTGCTCTTCTCTAAATATTCCTTTTTTGTAAACATTACTTTTTGTGTGATAAGCATTACATTTATTTTAAAACTGAGTCTTGAATGTGGGATGCCGGTCCACATGTTTCCGGCAGGTGTCGAGCTGCGGGGAGCTGTGATTTTGAGTGTTTCGTGGATCTGTGCTTTGCGATTTATATTTATTTTTTATATAATTACACGGTTGTGAACCATGGGAAGCCGTGATGTCTTAACGGGAGCCATAAACACTTTACGAAGAGACGTGGCTGAACAGCTGTCGCGGCGGAGGGATACTTCTCTGAAGTACGTGTGATGTTCACTTGTTTAGCTACCTGTCACTTTGGCTCGTTCTTACGCGAATTCTTCTATATCTCAGTGTCAAAACCGCTGTCTCTTCAGCATCGCTGACCGGGAGATGCTGGAGTTAGCAGCTACGCTGCGTTGCAACAGTAGTGGTCGATTTTTTTACTCTGTAGCTGGGTTGAATTCAACCACTGACGGGAGAATTCTAGTGGGCGGCTGTTCTAATCGATAGTTGTCGGACTTTCTCTGATCTATACCTGGTGGATACTGGAGCAGTACCATAATAAACGGGCTAAGACCTGCGGGCGAGCTTTCCTTCCTTGTTCTTCACTCTTTCCACTTGCGCGCACTCACTCACGCGCGCGCGCGCGCGCACACACACACACACACACACACACACACACACTCACACAGATATTCAATGTACTACCACACGTGTTATGAGACCAGTCGGAAGCACGGGTGAGCTTGTCGCGAGTGACACGGTGTCCCGCGAGAGAAAATACCTGTAGGGAGAAGATCTCGCAAGCTGAAGCGGTCGGCGTTAGATATAACGTTCCACCGTGGGAGAAACACTGCCATCTCCAGGGATATATCATCCCTACATTTACGGAACTAATTATCCAAGTAAAAAGGCGCGCCCTGAATAAATAAATCTCACTCCTCCCAATTTCCATTCCAAATCATAGCAATCACTTACTTCAGTAGAAGAAGGGACTCGATACGTTACCTATGTTTCACACCTCGTTCTGTGTCTATATTTTATTTTGTTGAACAGAGAGCTGAAATGGGTATACTCCATATGAATCAATTATTCACAAATATAAAATAATCTCAAATGGAGAGACCGACAAGAAGCACTATTCACTAGCAGCTATCGGAACACAATTCGAGAAATGTGGATCATCGTAAGAACGTGAAAGTACGATATAAAATCAGTTTCTATAATTGTTTAATAAACACTTGTTCCTGTGATTTTACACTTTGTAATCACTTGTTTTTGTAGAAAATTAATATAAATGGTCGTTTCGGATGTCCTACATCTTTCAAGAAATAGAATTTGACATTGTGTGGCCCTCATTATTGTCATGCATCTGTACTCGTGGAAGCCACGAGAAAGACGTTTTTACGAGTATTTTACGAGCTTTTACGAGTATTTTTGCATTTTTTACAAATATGTTCCCTGTAAATCTTGTCATCTTGTGGTAACGTCGCGTGCTCAAAAACGTGAACTTCGTTGCCTACTTACCTCAGCAAAGCACATTGATGAAATTACATCGGTATTGTATTTCTGCACCTACTTAGAGTAACGTGCCACATTGAGGCTACAAAGACGTAATTTTAACAACTCCTACATTACCACAGCAAGCTTAATACCTACTTGGGTGATTTTTGTTATTACCACCGCCACAAAAAAGTATTTTTATCAGTGTTCAATCAGTGTTGTTATGCTATATAAATACCACAATAATATGTCAAAGGACAACTAATACATTAAGCGTGTGTTAAGCACACTTAACACACACACATTAAGTGTGTGTTAAGTTTCTCAACCGATAAAATATTGTTTAGCATCAATATCTTGGCACGCGTATTGTATAATGATTAAGTTAACTTAAATGCAACAACAGTGTAGAAAATGCCAGCATTTTTTACTTTTCAGTCAAGTATATTTTTAGTGAATTATTTCCACCAAAGTTTTTTTTACTTGGCACGAACGATGTTCTAATAAAATCTGTGGGGGGAATCGCCAATAGATCGATATTTGTAACAAGCAACAACCAGCCTGCATAAAAGTATGTCAACGTTAACAACACATAAGCCAGCTGGAAGTCTGATCAGCTCTAAAATTATCTCGTGTGATTAATTTATACCGTTACACCGGGAAATTCTGTACGCAACTACTTTTTTATACTATACTTTATTGTAATTCATTGCAGCGGCTGCAAAATCAGGGCAATTAGGAGGCCCTAACGATTAAGCGTTAAAGCATTTGAACTATGGTGTTGGAAAACAGTGTTAAGAATTCTATGGTTAGCGAAAAAGTCAAATCAGTTGGTAACAAACAAAATAAATATTTTCCTGACTATTGGAGAACAAAAATTGCAGACGAAGTTTACGGGTATGGGCATGCAATTATGGAAAAAATTCCTGAATAAACCGGCAACAGATGAGGATATGGCGTCAAAGAAGTTACTAATATGAATTTGAAAAGCTATCGAGGCAGCCTAGAAGGCAGGAAAGTAAGAAGAGACATACAATAAGACGAAGAGTCGGACATGATTGAACGACTAGTCTAGACAACACGCGTGATGTCATATGAACTAAACTATTCTTCTCAATCGACAACTTCTTAAGCAATAGTTAAAGATTTTATAAAATATAGCTATTCGTTTATATATTCTTTCTTCTTGCACGCGTGGAAATACAATCAAGTGTTACATTTTAAAATAGTAAACTTTCTGAAAGCTTATCGGCCACCCTTATTTAATCGCAATTCGGTCCAATTAAAAAAGCCACATAATTAATGTGAGAGACTTATTAATGTGCAAAATAAGCGTGAACAATGTTCGGAACACGCACGTGATCGTTGTGGATGAGCAACTATTCCGTAACAGACCAAACATAATTGCAGTATTGGTAATTAAGATAAAAGCGTCCATAAAAATGGTCCTATTAAAAATTATTAATTTCATAGAGTATAAGTTTGTAAAATTCAACTATTACTTTTATGTGAAAGAAACGAATTTCAAACACAAGAAAATTTTAATTTTCCGCGATTCCCATCATTGTGAAAAGAAGAGCTTTTCAATCTAAACTTGATTTGTCTGTTTCGTGAGATTTTGCTTGAAATAATCTGATACCACGTGTGAAGATGACATGTGAATTTCATTCCGAAGGTGGATTCGTTGTAATTTGAGACGAATGTTGTGAAAAATTGTTGAACGTTTTTCAATGTGCATAGTATAATGATTTACGACAATGACAAAAGAAAATAAGTTAGATCGAATTTACTTACCTATTGAATTCTGTCAAGACAAAGATGCGATTGACAGTAATACGATGAAAGATGATTTGAATAAACCTCTGTAGAATAAATTAATATAACGTATTTAACTAATGTGAATCAGTGTATGTCATTTAGTAAGAAAATTACAAATAAGAATATTTTGCACAAAGGGTTTGGACATCATACACATTTTCTAGGGCAGAAGATGAATATAAAGATAATGATTGAAATATGCAATTAAAATTTAATAAGCTTGGGTGGCGTTATTCGGCAAAATGTTTGAGTTTTCGAGGTCATTTAGCCGGAAATTCACGGGTACCCTTGGGATGGAGTTGACTGCGGATACAGAAAGTTCAAATAATATTAACGTTATACCAATTATTTGAAAATAGATTGGCTAATAACACACAATTGTATTGTATATTCTGTACCTTTTTTTACTTAAAAAGTTGTATCAATTTATTATTTTTCATTTTTACGAAGCGTATTTAAATTGTGCTTTTTTATTTCAATAAACTCTATTTTATGACCGATTTTTTCTAGAAACAAGATTCGCCTTAATTGCCTTAATAAGTTAGTACCAATATTATGTATTTTTATTACAAAATTTAGTAGGGAATTTAATCCTCATGAAATGAGCACGTTGATCCTGCAAGTGAGATAGTTTACCCCCAGACAATTAGTTTTCCTAAATTGTGCTTCTATCTGACTTTTACTACAGATCCCTTAAACAATTTACAGTCAGGTGAGATCGTTTACATAATGAGATGAATATTTACGTGAACAAACGGAAGCAATGTATTTCATCAAAAGTATTTCGATTGAGTTGTCCCCGGTATCTGCTTCACGAAAACCGAAATGAAAGCAAGAACCGCCGTTTTGCTAGAGAAAAGTAGCCCCGTATCGAGCGCAAGCCATATTTCGCACCTATGAAAATACGCGCGTACACGCAAACATACACACACATCCATAGACACACACACATCCATAGACACACACACACACACACATATCGAGCAATGTATTTCATCAAAAGTATTTCGATTGAGTTCGCCCCGGTATTTACTTCACGAAGCTGCTTCCGAAATGAAAGCCAGAACCGCCGTGCTCGAAACGCAGCTTTCGCTAGAGAAAAGTAGCCCCGTATCTAGCGCAGGCCACATTGCGCACCTACAAAATACGCGCGTACACGCAAACATACGTACCCACCCATACACGTACACATACACACACACACATATAATCACAAGAGCAGCCAGAGGATCCATATGCAGCGTGTGTGCTAATCACACGCGAGCGTGGACACCGGCGCCCGCCGCCGCTCGGGCAGCACGCGGGAGCTAAGCCCCGGACTCAACGCGCGGGTCCGGCCCGCCGCGGCCCGGCACGGCCCGGCGCAGCGCAGCGCTTCGAGCCCGGGGAATAATTCACGCGCCCATCTGCGATTGACGCATCGCCCAATGCGTCCCGCTGGAATTTCAAGCGCCTCCCGCCCTAAATGTTTGAAGACGCTTTCGTGGCGGCGGCGGAGGCGGCGGGGGTGGGGTCGAAGGGAGGAAGCGGAAAGGCAAGGAACCGCCGGGACCTAGGAAGGGCTCTAGATGAGTGTAGGTGTGAACGTAACTTATGGGTTACATCCGACAACCATTTACTTGGTTGGGGTCAATTTTTTTGTTGTTATTTTTTGTAGCATTTGTATCTTTTTTTAATCCAATAACTGGAGTGGTTGATTGATGATTCCCAGGGTGTCAACTGATAATGTCATTAGCGTAAGTGTGGTGCGTCTTCCCCCACTGGATGGCGAGATCGGCAGCAACATTCATGTCTGCATTAGGGGTTTTTCCTAAGCAGGAATCTCCCACGAGCGGGGTAACGACTTAGTCGGGGCAAGCTCTTAAGCTCCTGACTGGTCTCCCGACAAGTCTAAAAGTCTAATGCATGTAAGTATATGTTTGTGTAAGTGTGCAAATATATGTTTGTGCAAGAAGAAAGGAAGGAAGGAAAGTGAAGAAAGAGGAAGGAAAGTTCGCGCGCGTTCCGGTGGCCCGGGTTTTAGGGTACTGCTCCGGCATTCGTGTGGTGTTGATTGGAGAAACCACAGAAAACTACTGATCAGAGCATCCGACCGCTAGAATTCTCCTCCAGACAGCAGCTGAACTGGACCAAGCTATTTAGCCACTAGCGAAAATCTTGCCACCGTCCGAATTCGAATCGCGGAACCTCCCGGACACAGCAATTCCAATCGTACGCAGGGACATCAGTTGATGCCCTGATCAACTTAACGCGGTTTCAATAACTGGGCAAAACTAGGTTTAGAAAACAGATGAAGTAAAAAAAAAGAGTTCTACACAATGGCTGGTGTATTTTTGACCAATTATATTGGCAACATTATGTTAACTAACAAATGTCACGCCGTTGTATCTCCAAGTGTTTACTTTCCTTTGTATTTTGCAATAACGTTACAGACGAAAACAGTCGAGATTTGTTACAGATAATGTGTAAAAATTATAAAGTGTTTTGTATTATTCTGATTTGTAAAAATAAATTATATTTCTCTAGTATCAATTTAAACAATAATTTTTGGTCGCGTTGAGAGATTTCCTCACGTCTGTTGATATACGATGTTGTTCATCGAGGCATTAGATCAATCCATTCGATTTCACAGTTTTCCACGAAAATTCTACCTTTAATTACCTGATAGTACTTCCATGTATGTAAAATGTGGAGATTTTGCTATGTTGTTCAGCGAAAAAGTGACACTGTGATGCAGACCCTTTTGTCATCACCAATGCCGTTATATTCGGAAGGGGAAGGGGAAGGGGAGAGAGGCTATGCTGCTTTTCCTTCATGCAGCCGCGAATCCAGCGCCGTAAGAAGAGGGGAGTCCGTGTGCACGCCTGTCTCATCACTGTCCGTCGTCGCCTCTCTCTCTTCCTCTCTCTTTTTCTCTTTCTTTCTTTCTCTCTTCCTCTCTCTCCCTCCTCTCCCTTCCTTCTCTCCTTCCTCTCTCCCTCCTCTCCTTCCTCTCTCTTCCTTCTCTCTCTTTCTCTGTCTATTTCTTTTTGTCTCTCTCTGCCTCTCTTCCTCCCTCTCTCTCTCATACGTAGGATATATTGGAAACGGACAATTATTCTTAAGTACAGCTGTAAATCTGTAACTGCGCCAAATTAATTTCCTGATTTTGTAAATCTATCCGTTGATGTATCGCCAAACAATATTTAGGATTGTGGTGGGGCTCCGGGATATTAGAGCGTCATACGATACACGTGTCTTGCAGTTGTAAATAATTCCGAGTGAATTTAACAGATCTGCCTCTCAAGACTATTACATGGAAACAACAGCAGAAAATCGTTATCCATACTTCTCTACTTAGAGCGTGACTCTGCCGAAGGAACACGGAACGGAAGAGCAATCAATGGAAGGATCCCACAGCGATTACAGACCACCGCGAAGTTGTCCCCTCCCCCCAAAAAAAGTTAACGTTACGACATTTTTCACGTGCAATCGTTTCACCACGTTTGAACACCCTTTACAAATATGTTTACCATCTTGGGTTCAAAAAATATAGTATATACAAAATTTCGGGCCAACTGCACATTTTTTTCGATTTTTTTTTATCAGGGCATCAACTGATGCCCCTGCAGTGCCTCTCACCGGGAGGTCCTTGGTTTCGAGTTCCGACAGTCGTAGGATTTTCTACGCAACTAGACAGCTCAGGTCGAATTCAGTCGCTGTGTGGCGAAGAATTCTAGCGATAGGCTGCTCTGATCTGTAGTTTTCCGTGGTTTCTTCGATCAACACCAGGTGAATGCCGGAGCAGTATCCTAACAAACGGGCCACGGGCCGCGCGTGATATTTCCTTCCTCTTCCTGGTCCTATCCTCACACCTTACTTATACACACACACTCACTTGCTCTACACTATCTCACTTGTCAGGAGAACAGTCGGGAGCTTCGAGCTTGTTCCAGCTGGGACGGTGCCCCGCTGGTGGGAAAACATCTGGTTTGGAAATCCCCGGTAGCAGACGTGTAGGTCGGGGCCAGATCAGCCAGCGGGGGAAGATCGCATCGTTACCTCCCGTGGAAAGCACATGCGCAACACTTACTGGTCTATTGATCTTAGCAGTTGATTCAACTGGAATCAGTAATCAATCAATCGAACCTTTCTAATTTTGCTTATAAAATTAAAAATAGTACCCAAATTGAAGGTAAGCATTTGTCTGTCCTTCGTCTTTTGAAAGGGGGCGGCAATTTCGCGATGGTTCACGAGAGAGGCTCTGAAGCTCGCGGCCGCCGCCGCCAGCCCCGGGGCGTAGCGACGTCGGAGGCGGTGGCGCTGGCTGCCGGGCGCTATGCCACCTGCGGCCGGCCGTGCCGCCCCCGCCCCGCCCCGCCGCCGCCGCCGCCGCCGCGTCCGCGTCCGCCCGCGCCTCACCTGCCGAGCGCGTGCGCGCCGCCGCAGCTGGCGCCGCCCCCGGCCCCGTCCCGCCCCCGCTCTGCCGCCGCCACCACCGCCACCGCCGCCACCGGACGTCCGGGCGCGCCACACCTGCCTTCCCCTCGCGGCCTCTGCCTCGGAAGTTCCTCCTCCGTCCATTCACGGGCCCTCGCACGGACGTCCTTTTAAAGGCGTTCCCCAAGGGATATTTAAAACCAGACGGTCGCTGAGGAGGTTTCGCACTGCCATAGGATATGATTTATTTCATTTCTTTGATTTTTATTTATTTTTATATATTTTATTTAATCTTATTCATTTGATTTTTTTGATGTCTGATAGGTTGAATATGGGCTTGGTCTGGAAACTGATGTATTAATTATACTAACTAATAATAGCACAAAGTAATTTTAAAAAAATATTTATTTCACGTCAAAAACAGTTAAAAACTTGAGTGTGACGTGCTTTGGGGAGAAGTGTATTCTGTGCACGTTTTCTTAATTCTGGGATCCCTACCCTAAACCGTAGACAAATTGAATTCTAAACACAGAGAGAAAAGAACGTTTTTGGCAAGCATTGTTAACAAAATATTCGCTCCGATATAATAAAATCTATTTTATGTTATCTATTACATTTCTAACGTTATTATTAGTATTGTATACTGTGAAGTTACATTTACATTATATGTATATTAAGTTTTATGCGGTTTCGATTTCATTAAATTGTAGCGTAATCGTTCACAAACTGTCAGAAGAACAAACTGTATTCTCATACACTCGTAAGTGCGTGGCATGTACTTTGCTACCAATACAACACGCTTTACTGCGAGGTGATGTCCCCTAACAGTGATCCCAACTCCTCTGCCCCCCAGCTTCGGGGTCCATTCGCACCCCCGCGAGGAACTAACGATTCCTCGGACGCAATTCTCATTTACCTCCCGAGGTCTTTCTCCGAATACCGCATTTTCGAAGAGCGAATGTAAGAAACCAGCTGACCAAAATCCGAATACATCTGGTTGGGGGCTCACATAATGGGCTGAAAGGAGCCCTCCAGAAAGGCGCAGCAGGGTATAAGCAGGGAAAGGCGCAGCAGCAAGTTGATAAGCATGATCGATGAGTAACGTTTGATTTGATTCGAATTCATTTCACGAACGTTGGCAAACTTGTGCTTGGGGTTGTGATACACCATATTGAATAATATAGATTACCATTAACTGGAGGAACTTGAAAACAATAAATTCATAGTGCTTAAACTCAAGAAAAATCCACTATTTTGTTTAGACAAGTAGAACGTATTTAGATTGAGAGTTTAGTTGAGTGACTAATAAAAGTGAACTAGACTACTCTAATTTCCCTTAATTGTGAAGCTTTGGGCTCACTATTTTCCATCCACGTAAATGGGCTTATTAATTTCTCTATTCAAAGATTATTGCACTTGGAACTTGCCACCGGTCAACATCCACTTGCAAGCAACAAATTACTATTAATAAAATACCGTCATTATTACTATTATTATTATTATTATTATTATTATTAAAATCCATTCTAATATTCTCTCTCGCTTTTAGTTATGTTTTGTAAATATTCTCTTAATATTCTTCTTAGAGATATTTGAAACAGCTAAACCGCTACCGCTCGTGAAAAGTATGCCTAGCCTCTAACTGCACTCACTGAACTGACTCTTTCGAGGCCTTACGTACCAGACGACGCTCCACCCCACTATCCAGCTAGCAGAAGAATAAAATTCACGGAGCGAAGCGAATTCGAACATTCAGTTCCCGTCCCCATGCCCGTACCCTGACCAGTAAGTACCCTTACCCATACTTTCCACTGTACCCTTACCCGCGCCGGTGCACATGCCCTAGTTGGTTGAGCTCACCCCGGGGTTGGCGACGCGAGCTGACGGTGGTGATGGTGGTGGTGGTGGTGGTGGTGGTGAGAGGCGTTGCACACTCGTTTCGCTTAAATGCATTCCACGGATTTCGCCGGAGGTGGAAGCCCCGGCCGCGTTGCGCGTAGGGGCGTGGTGCGGCGCGCGCACGTGCGTCGCTCCCGAGGCCGCCACGCGGCTGCCCGGGGCCCGGGTTCGCAGCCCGCGGGAGCAACATGTGTCCGCGGGGCCGAGGGGGCGGGGCGCGCTCCCACGGCCTCGGCCGGCGCTTTCGCACGCGGCCACACGCCCCACCCCACCCCACCCCTCCCCCTCCCGCGCACGCTACGCCCCCTCCCTCCGACAGGCTGAGATGGCTCAGGTCAATAACTGCCTCTGCAGCGTCCCCGACCGGCAGATCCTAGGGGTCGAGTGCTGACGGTGGTGGGTTTTCGACACCTGGATAACGAGATGGCGTTCAGCCGCTGCCTGGAGAAGAATTCTAGCGGTCGGCTGCTTTGCTCGGTAGTTTTCTATGTTTTGTTTTCGACGAACACCCGCCGAATGACGTTGCATTACCCTGATAAACGGACCGCGGGTGATCTTTCCTTCCTCATCGTTGTAAGGTACTCTCCTCTCCCCTTACACATACACACCCTTACCACATACGTCGGAAGACCAGTTGCGAGCTTACTTGTGCCGGCTAGGCTGGTGCCCCGCTGGCGGAGATACCTGGAGAGGAAAACATAGCAAGCCAACGTGTGGATCGGTTCTGTATCGCGCGTTCCAACATCGTCATCTCTCGTCATATAACATACAGTACTCTTACAGAACTATTAACACTAATTGATTAGCCCGAAAATACATAAAAAATCAATTAAACCACGCCCCATCGCGCGCGCGAAGGTAATCAATTACTGTGGTATGATTTTTATGATGATCACCCAATTTTCAAAATTCTTTGAATATTCAATAGGCTCTCTTGGAAATTTTACTGACCATTTTATAATCTCAACCGTCTCAATTATATAATCTAAAGTTTTCTTGAAACCTACAGGACATTTGGATATAGATTACCATTGTTTCTACTATCTCTGTGGAATTGCAATCTCTCGTCAAAACACCCGCTATTGCTATACACTTGCTATGGTTTGTTTTGAAAATATTTTATCTCACAGGGTTCCGATTCCAGAACTTTCTTTTATTCAGACTGATGCTATAATGACAAGAATGGAATCCAACATTGTATTCGTGACAATTTAACCATCTTATGACGATCAGTAATCTTATATGAGATGCAATTGGTTGGTCGTTGCGATCCAATACTATCACTTAGGAACAATCCTGTTTCCGACGTCCAATGAATGTCCTGTTCTCGTCTTGTTTTCGACGTCCAAGTTTGTCCAATGAAACTATTGTTGTCAGGAAGGTGTAATGGTGCTTATGCACCACGCACGTGGTGATTAGCCTCAATACAGCCTCCTGGCAACAATTACTTCGTTAATCAAACCAAGTCTCATCTAATTTTTAGCTAACAAAGTGCCATTGCATTTCGTCCTTATCTCTTTCCTCGTCTCATTTCACTCATTTTTCTTATTGCATCCTATTAAAATCCACTAGGTACACATCAAGTGTTTTTTGTCCACGCCCAATATGAAACTCCAGCCCATGAGCCTTTCAGGTAAGGTATTGGATCGGTACGGAATCTAACGACGTCCACAATCTAGTCCACCATTAATTCTTCTTTCATCTTTAAAACATACGTATCGTTTACTGTAGAAACCACTCATATTAATTTTTTATAGCTTTTGAAATATAGTGATTATACGATATATCATAAACAGTCGCATCGACTGGCAAAAAATTCCAGTAAGTTCGCAACGAACTGTGGATGTAACATCTGGCTAATGTTTTAATTTGGTGCAGAATTGGATGTAAAGTATTTCAGTTTTTTCACTCTCCTCAGAAATCTTAGAGAGCGGACATGAGGGGTTTCTGCACCAAGCGATTCATATTTTTGTTCCATTTCTACCACAAAGTATTTTATTTTCTTTATCTAGTCACAATGGCTATGTCCTTTCAATGCTCTAAACTGTAGGGCTAAGGAGTGTGTCCTTAGCTCCCATGTTTTCTTTCCCTCCTGCCCTTCGCCTCCTGCCCTAAGAAACCAATCGACCATTTATTTATGCGATCGCAGTATTTCCACCTCTTCATGTTGAATTTGAACTAGAAACTCTGGTGTGCTGGGTGTCACTTGAGACTTTGAGACTAGCAAATGTGTATCACTGGAAATTTTATTAATCAACTATAATGCTATCCCAAATTTTACTGGGATAATCCCAATATTTTGTACAGCCAGCTCTCCCCTTGTGACGATTTTTTAATAGCAAAGCTACCATTTTAAACACATCGGTCAATGTAAATTCAATCAAAAAATTACTTTTTTATTAAAATAACGACTTTACCAGAGCGCATTTTGTCTGCCTAATCATATCATTGCATAAGCACAGAAATGTACAAAGTTTTATTAACTTATTAGTTCTTTATTATCAGGATGAATATAACCATCATTAGTCACTACAATTTAATACATCATTCAAGATCATTCAACTTCTTGAAACTCTAATCATTTCTACTAACAATTCCATTGTCCCCATCACGAAAACGATCACATCTCTCACTCATCGAATTCTTTTAAAACTATATTGATATCTACACCTCGAAATCCCACACACTCTGAACAAAAAATGGCATTTAAATATTCACGGAGTTCACGAATCACTGAAAGCAAGAACTCCGACTCAACTGACTTGATACGTCTGTGGGACCCCTCCGAAAATATAACTAGCTGTCATTTGAAGAAGAACTTCTAATGTGCCTCTTCCTATGTTCACTGGCAGACGTTAAAAGATAGGCGAGAAGACTTATCTCAGTTCCGATGATAACGCGAGTTTTGAAAAAGAAAGTAATCGCAAGGGCCTTCGTAGATTCTCATAGTAATAGTTAAGGGTTAAAAACGCACATTTGGTAAATGAATACCTGAATTAGCACTTCTGAATATTGAGTTTCGTGAAATAGGAATTTTCGCGTGATTTTGTTTCATACAAATTTCCGTATAAATCTTGCTTTCGCAACAGCTTTCCTTTACTTTTGTTATTGTTGTTGTTGTTGTTGTTGTTGTGTTATTTAAGGTTGCAATAACCTCTAGGTCATTAGCGACAACTATTGTTTTTTAAAGTTATTGGTAACTTTGAACTACACGAAATGATATAGTGATGACGGAAGGGTGAAAGGACCAACACAAAGAGGTTGTCCGAGGCGGCAAACCCGCGATCCTTCGGCCCGAGATTGCTACAGCACCACTGCTTTAGCAATATCGGCTCCTTCACTTTGTGTCTTAGAATGGACATATTTTCAAAGCAGTGTATTCATCGTATTTATCTAAGTTTGAGATAAAAATTTTACTTGCGTAAAGTAGATTATTACCCGCGATTATTCAAACATTTGAGCTCACGAAAGCATCATCACACACTTTCTGAACGTCGCTTTGTCGTAAGCACAGACTTCATTACGCAATTATAAAGAATACTGATTATATTTTCAAAATTTGTTTCTGGTGCAGTTCTTGACTATCATTCATATAACATTAACGTTTTAGTCTTCTAATTTCGAGTTACTCATTTGACGCAACATTGAGTTTTAATAGTGGTTTGAATTGCACTTATCAATCTGCATCACATTCTCTTGTTTCTACTTTGTCTACTATTCCAGTTACACTGGTCAACGGCATTTTTGTAACAAAGAATGTGAATAGTGGTTTTGCCTATTGGGCGCAGTTTCCTTGTGACACGCTACTTCTTATTCACGCAAATGCTTGAAAACGCTGCAAATTGGTGAATTTTCTGTAGCATCATTTAATTATTCTGCAGATGTAATGATTCAGGAACAATCGATATGTGTACAAGGAATTCCTGTATATGTCACTGAATTCAGAAAATTCACCTCTAGGAAATGAAAAAGATATGACAACATCTCTGATAAGTCATATTCGAACAGGTAGAATCGCGTTGTGTTTCTTGTCAGTTGCGTCCCAGCATGAGAATCTGTTGTCGTGGATGTGACTGCTTGTTGTTCTAGGTTCGTGAAAGTTTGTGCTTTGTATTCATTCAGATGAAGAAATGCCTCGTAACTGTGTAAATGGCCAAAATTCGTTTTGTTATGCCTGTGGAGAATTAACTCTGTAATCTCAAAAACGGAACCATAATCCTCTGACAAGAAAGTGTTAAGAATATTATTTCGGGTGTAAGGTTCGCGATCACGACAAGAAATGGGTCACCCACATATGATGTGTGTCGTGTGTTACACTCCTGACTTGCTTGTTAAAACACCTGTCCACGACACGCTGTTCCCATAATTTGACCAACGGATCACACAACAGACTTAGCTCCGAGAAAAATAGCTGGAATCATGCAATATCCTACATCATTTGCTGTAGGCCTGTATATCACAGAGAAGAATTTCCGGTACCAGTACTTACTGAGTATGTGACAGTGAGTGAAGATGAATACTACAGTGACGAGCATTCAGAAGAGAGAAGGAGATATCCATGATGATCCTATATTTCAAGCCTCTGGTGGCTCATATGAACCACGTTTTTTTTTTCTCAAGAGGATCTCAACGATCTTGTTTGTGATTTAAAATTGTCCAAGCATCACTCTGTGCTTTTAGCTTCGCCACTAAAAGGATGGAATTTTCTTTCCCCTGTAAGAGTGTGAGAGTTTTTCGTGATTGCCAAGTAGTTTTACTTTCTCGCTACGGAGTAGAGAGAAAGTTGTCTAATGCTGCGCGAAAAAAACGGCGAATTTTCGCCAGAAAAACTCTTATTGCCGGGTCCTGGTAACGAAAAAGTGGATAAATCCAATTGATAAATTTAGAAAAAAATCCTCTTTCACGTGGTGAAGCCAGAATCCATGTTTTGTGGGTCTTTGATACCAAAAAATCGATTGACGGCAAAATATCTGTCCGTCTGTGAATCACGCTACCGGCAAACCGTTCAGCCGATTTTCTCTAAAATTCATATTCCCTTATCGATATAGCTGATATCGGGGCCCCCTGACTTTTAAACTGATATTTTAATTTTGGGGGGTAGTTTACATGATACACCTGAGATATTTTCCAAATATAAAAAAGGGCTGCATCGATTTTTAATCAATTTTGTTGTTGGATAGTGTAAAGGACGTTTAAGAGAATGACGCAAGTCTCGTGTTCGTTTAAAACCCTGATTTTTCGAAAATTACAAAAGTTCAAAATTTGTTCGGAGTTTTCCTGCAACTAAAATAGTAAAGATAGAAATTTTTTCCTTAATGAAATCTGTTCCTTACAGATAGATTTTAAAATAAGGTCATGTACAATTTTTCGAAATTTGAGTACTTTTCGCGTAATTTTGTGTGAAAATACGGGCGAGAAAGTACGTGCTGTTTTAGCACCACTAGTTTAAAAGGGTAACGAAACATAGTTTTTTGTAATGATATCGAATTCGTTATGGAGACTCACGGCCATGATTTCAATGTAACTGAATGGCGCTTGTTCATAGATTCTAGCAACATAAGACTGAAAGTAGTACTTCTCCACAGTGGGAACTTCCTTCCTTTTGTTCCGATTGTTCATGCAGTCAACCTGAAGGAAACATATGAGAAATTTAAACTACTCATCACTCTTAAAAAATATTATGATGAGTGATTTAAACATGTAAATGCACTATATGCGGAGATCTGAAAGTAATTGCAATTCTACTCCATATGCAACTCAGGTACACAAAGCTGCTTTGTATGTGTCTGGGATAGAAGAGAGAGAAAAAAATCGTGGGATATTGTGGGGTAAAATGGCCTTCTAGGATTGAACTACGGCCTAGACATAGAAATGCGGTTAGCACTCCTCTTGTTGGCTCCAAAAATGTGTACGTGTCTGCGCTGTATATTAAATTGAGTCTCGTTGAAATGTTTGTGATAGACATTGTCAAAACATGTGGATAAATATATTTGCGAGAGACGTTCCCAAGGATAATTGAATCAAAAATAAAGTAAGAATAATTTTTAGAACCGCAAATTAGAAAATTAATGACTGATGAACATTTTGATTTGTTGAGTGATTTTGGGGAAAAGGCATGGTTGTATAACACAAGTATCTATAAATATTTTTTAGGCGACCATTAGATAGATAACTATTTCCATTGTACGTACATTAACTATTGAGATCATACCACTGTAAGAGATGCTACATTTAACTTAAACTACATTTTTCGAGTGATCATTTGGAATTCTTCCCGGATAACCTCGGCGTCGTTTGTGACGAATATGGCGAACGGTTTAACCATAACATTCCTCCAATAGAAGACCTTTATCAAGGCAATTGAAGAGACGCAATTTTGTCCGACTACTGCTGGACCTTACGGAGGAACGTTCTGAGGCAAAGTATCGCAAGAAATCGGGAAGGAAATATTTTTAGGTGTGTTTCTACACTTTTGTACGAACATTTACGTTGTACTTTTTAGACTGTATATTTGGCTGTTGTTATTAGAGCGTGTGATTTTGATACACATACATAGGGAGTCATACGCATTTACAAAAACGATTATCACATGAAAACAGGCTGATAGACAAATTCTGAATTGAGATCTGTATTGAGACGCAAAGTATCTCTTAGAAACAGTATCCTTTGTTCTTGTTACAGAAAAAAGTACCTTTTTTACAGACCAGTATTCTTTGCTACCCAATTCCTTTGACTTCTGTTATCCGTTTTCTCTCTCTACGACGTTGATTCTCTCTCTACGACTACGAAGACATCTACATAGTAAGGAATAATCTATGTACCATTGCGTCCATTTGCGTCGTTTGTACCGTTCAATCGAAGGGATTAAGGTGGTAAGGGTATGAACAGCAAAAGCCCAATGATAGGTGGCCAAAAAAGATGTACAATAGAACACCGTCTATTAGAAGAAAAAGAGGTAGACCAAAAAATACCTGGCCAGAAATAATGGAAAACCGAAGTCTCACAGAAAATGATTCGAATGTTAGAAGAAGATGGCAACTAGGCTACGGAAGACGGCTTCCGCCTGAAAAATCAACCCGTTCTTTTTCTTCTTCTTCTTCTTCTTCTTCTTCTTATTATTATTATTATTATTATTATTATTATTTTGGTCCTGGCAGAAGGAATAAAATGCACCCATTGGAGACCTGAAGATGGAGACTCGTGCTAGAAGAAAAGCCTCGGAAAACATGCCGCTGCCCGAGGATCGTCGGGGCCCCCCTGTAGTCACCGCTTGGGGTGACAGTGTGCGAGCCGGTGGTGATCAGGTGTTGAATAGGCGGGCCCTGGTCGGGTTACCCGAAGAGCGACTGCCTGGATGGAACGAAACTACAACGAATGCCTCCCCTGCTGAAGGTGCTGCGCAGGTACTACAGCCAGCGCTCACCCAAGCAGGACTGCCGACACAGCGCAGGAAATGGTCAACGGCCGTTAATGAAACAATAATTCGCATATATTACCGGGTCACAAAAATTGAAACAGATGTGACCGGATACAGGCAGAAGTTGCACAAACAGTTCATGTGGTATTTCCCTGACTTTTCTGTAACTGAACAGAGAGTAGCCGTGGTATCTTACGTAACAAGTTGATCCCTGAGATGCGTCTTCAGACTATAAAAATGCAAGTCACACGTGAGCGGACAATTAATGAAGGGGAAGATTTGGAACCCAGATCGCAGATTCACCCAAAGTTCCATGAAAACGCCCCAACAACCTGGGATGAAAGACTGACAAAGACATTAAAAAATTGAATGAAAGAAGTTATGTTTCAGTTTGAGGGAACCAGTCCC
This sequence comes from Acheta domesticus, assembly GCA_031308135.1. NCBI lineage: Eukaryota > Metazoa > Arthropoda > Insecta > Orthoptera > Gryllidae > Acheta > Acheta domesticus. Next base: position 77,867,128 of record JAHLJT010003656.1, read on the forward strand.
GTTATTATTATTATTATTATTATTATTATTATTATTATTATTATTCTGCTTGTCTTGTTTATTGTGTTTTCATTGCCTCCAATGCGCCAAGAAATTGAAAGAAAACTATGCAGTCTCCTGCCATTGGAAAGGAGTAAATGGTTTTTTAGTATCTATAAACTCTGGAAAATAGAAAAACAATGATACAGTTTCAATTTTGACTAAAACCTGCAAATATTCGATAGATAATTCGTCATTTATCATACAACACGTACCGACTGAATTCTCATATTCAAGGACTCACTTCTTACGATTCATCTGATTTCACACGACATCAAGGCTTCAAGGAAGAGGCCGCCCGCCATTAAATATTTGCTATTCATGTGTTGGTAATGGAACAGGAACTCTAAAATTATCGGTGTAGAAAGAACTGTTGTACTTTGTCGCCGTGTATACTACACTTTCTTATTTTAATATTTCTGAGGACAGTTTCTATTGACATATTATTTAATTTATTGCAGTGTTACGTGAGAGATTTTTTTGCTGTTTTGAGCAATATGAGTGCTACTTTCTGGCAAACTATTTTGTGAGGTTTTGTCTAGCACCATTTTCGTTGCTACAGGATATTAGTATAATACAAAATTAAAACCCCAAAAAGAAAATAAACAAACACTTTCATAAACTTTTACAGCGATATTTTAAAATATTTGTATTCGAGTGCACGTTCCTCAAAATGTATCCGCAACGTAAATCTTTAATCAATAACTTTCTCTTTTACATTCACGTATACATACGTATCTACGGAGTAATTTACGTACTGTAGGGAAAGTTATGAAATGATGCAGAAAATCGATTTCGAGATTTCAACGGAAATACACGTTTCGGGGTGTCCTGATACCGAAAAATAGTTGTTTTTTTTCAAAAGTTCGTCTGTCTGTCAATCTGTGAACACCACAAACGTTTAAACCATAAGAACAATTTCTTCCAAAATGAATATTCCCATGTCGATCTGACTCCATTCAAGGCACCGCGTTTTTGAAAATCTTTCTTTGAAATTTGGGGGTACTTTTCATGAAGCCCCCGGACATTTTTAAAGTTTTCTCAAAAACGGCGTCAAATTTTTCTTTCCCATTCCTAATTAATGATTATTGGGGGGTGGGATTTTTATAAAATGTCATTTCTACTTTCCCGTATACGTACGTATACACGGAGTGATATACGTAGTATAGGGAAAGTTATGTAAAGCTGCGCGAAAAAATGGCCAATTTTCGGCGGAAAAAAATTAATTGCCGGGCCGTGAAAACGAAAAAGTGGATAAAACCAGTTGCTAAATTAAGAAAAAAAAATCCCCTAATACGTGGTGTAGCCAGAAACCCTGTTTTCTAGGTCCTTGATACCGAAAACCCAATTGAAAGGAAAACGTCCGTCTGCCCGTCGGTCTGTCTGTCTGTCCGTCTGTGAACACTGCTAGCGCCTAAACCATAGGTACGATTTCTTCCAAAATGGATATTCCCCGGTCGATCTGATTCTAGTCGAAGCTTTGAGATTTTGAAAAAGATTCTTTAAAATTTGAGGGTACTTTATATGAAGCGCCCCGGGGATTTTCAAAATTTTCTCAAAATCGGCTCCAATTTTTTTATTTAAATTTCTTGTATGAATAGAGTAAAATACACTTTTTAACATGGCATAGGTCCGATTTTCACAGATAACTCTGAATTTTCGAAAATTGTGAAAGTTTGAATTTTTTTTCGGCGTCTTTCTCCAGCTACAAAATTGAAGATACAGATTTTTTCTTCAAATAAAATTTGTTCTGCATGTTGAGTTCTTTAATAAAGGTCATGTAAATAAATGTTTTTCAAAATTTTGGTAGTTTTCGTGCACTATTGCGTGCAATATGTGCAATTTTAAAAAATTACAAAAAAAAAAGATTTTCTCAAAAATAGCTCCAAATTTTTTCTTTAAACGTTTGGTAGGGATAGTGGTAAATTTACTCTATCAGATGACATAAAAGCCATATCGGTTGGTTTTTTCAAAAATTACAAAAATGTAAATTTATTTACTTGTCTCTCACGTCGTTAATATTTACATTATCGGCGATTTTTTTACATTATTATATTTACGAGTATATATGCTTTAAATAATGCCAAGTAAAGTTTCTCGAAAACACTACCGTTTTCTGTGAAAAGTAGCTCAAATGTTGGCATTTTCAGAAATGCTCAAACGACATTTTCTCATATATGGTTGCAAATTCTTTCTTGAAACGTTTGTAACAGATAGTGATAATGACACTCTTTAATATGACGTAAAGTTTATTTTGAGTTATTCTTTTGTTTTTTCAAAAATTATATAAATGTAATTTTTTGAAAGATCTCTCACATTTTTAATATGCACATTACCAGCAATTTGCAAATATTATATTTGTGAGTGTAAGTGCTTCAAATACCTTCAAATGAAGTATTTTGAAAACTCAAAAATTTTCTGTGAAAATGAGCTTCAAATTTCGCATTTTTAGTAGCGCTAAAACGCCATTTTCTCTTAAACGGCACATAATTTTTAAAAGAAAATTGCCATTTATGACTAGGTTTTTGTGTTCTTTAATATTCTTAAATTAATGTTTTCGTTCTACCAATAGGAAACCGAAAAAATTAAGAAAATGACAAAAAATGAACTTTTGGCGGTGATAGATGACAGCTGGCAAGAAAGTGTTTGCGGCAATTCTGAATAGGTAGCGAAGACCCAAGGAAATAGAGAACTAATGCGGGAAAGTTTGTGCCATTCTGTAGCACCACTAGTTTCCACTTCAAAACAATGCCGTTTAGTATAGAAATTCATTTTATATGTGAAACGAAATTACCTATTATTATAAGTAATTTCTTTGCATTTTTCGTCGATTTCGACTAACAAGTCATTTTTTATCTTTTTACAGAATTTTTGTTGCATTTTCCGCAGATTTCATCGATTTTAACATCATTTTAATGGTACTTGCTTCAAACAATATTTACAAGATGCTACAAATGTTCGCCACAGAATTTTTGAGTAGACTATTCGATTTCTTCGCTCTTATACTGTAATGTCAGCCTTTGTGAGAACTATGTAATCCAAGATTCCTGTGACGCCTATCGGCGCCATTGTCAGTTCGGCCGATTTCAAGATAAATAAAAGTAGAGATTTTCTTTTAAAGAACAGTCCAAACTAAAAGTTTGCAATCTTGGTTCACTTGAACAAAAGGAAGAAGCCTTGATTACATTAGTAACACATCCAACAGCTTGAGTTGTTGATCTGAAGTGGTTTTGATCAATTTTTTATGTCATTTTTCTTTTTTAGGACAATTTAAAAATATTTTAGAGCATTTTATTGATAATTTTTGGCAATGTTTAAGGTCATTAAAATCTGCCCCCTACTGATCATGCATCTAACCGAACACTACTCAAAACCTCATCGGAAGTATATTGTATTGCTAACATGCCAATTTCTAGACATTCATGCAAATAGGAAAATAGATTTTGAGAAAATGAAGGATTAACCAAGAGATGTTTCTGATATGAATAATAAATAATTATTTGTTCAAAGTCGTTTACCATTTAAAGTCTTGACTCTTCCTTCACAGTACATTTTCACTTTCGTTTTTTCATTAGTTAATTAGCAAAAATTGCAAATTTATTCCAAAACTATCGAATGCACTTGAAAATAAAATGACTGACAACATACACATACAGAAAAATAAATTTTTAGCACAAATCACTGAAAACTATTTGTCGTCTTAATGTGCACGATGGTAGCATGGTGACATAATCATAACACAAAAAGTTGCAACGAAAAGATACATGCATGAAATTTTTTCATAATTTTAATTTGCTCATATTTAAATAATCCTTACAGCCGAAATTGTCAAGAAAAAATATTATAAAATATGTTAAAGTTAGTAAAAAAATATAATTTTTTCAAGTAAGCAATTAGTTTCAATACATTTACGGATAATATTCTGCATGTACTAACTTCTGTATTCTATAGTACTAAACGTTTAGAACTCCAAAATACATTGGTCAATGTCTAAAAAGTCGCGTTTTATATTTCTCGATTTCATATATTTCAATGTAGAGTGTGCAATAGTTAGTTTTTTGGAAAAGAAATAATTAAATGGCGTCGTTCATATTACAAATTAATGTTTTCTTTACTGTACATTAGTACGATCCCTTCCCCCTCCTCCAAAAAATCTGGTTAAGGCTTTGCACAAGCATAACAAATGTAAATTTCGCGAGGTTCTTTTTCTTTCCTGTGTGCAGAGTAATAATTATTCCTTATTTCCTTATCTACAAGAAAAAATTAAATATTGGAAGCTGTATGGAAACAAAGAAAACTAATGAAATCATATCTTTCCCCAAAACACCTACGTAAGTATGTACGAACAACGTTATTCCGTAGTTTCTATTACTTAGCTAATATAGAATAAATGATAACACGCGCAATAAATGCAAAATGCGCGATGTGCAGAGTGCAAAAAATATTGTATATAAAATACGGGACATGTCATAATTAACGGTTCAGGAAAACGGCAATCCTAAAATTACGTGACAGAATTAATTTTTGTGGAGCCTTGATTTTGAATCATGGCTCTAGGGTAATTTAAAAAGACGATTAAAATGCAAATAAACAACTACCCTTGACATACAGATGGATTAGAGATTTTAAAAGGCGGTAACGGAGAGGGCAGTTATTATTTGAGATAGACTCATTTCTTGGGTTTTGTGAATTTTCAGATAAAAGACATGTATTTTTCACCTAAGGCCTTTGTCACTCGGGTTGCGTTATTTAACGCGCGTCGTAAATTACATAGTGTATTTTATGCAAAACGGCACACGGGCTCTCTTGGTCGTTCCGCATAAAATATAGTGATAATCTACAACGCGCGTTGCTTAAGGCGCGTCAAAGCAACGCTCGTGTGACATACGCCTAAACGTTGCTGTATAATTTACTAAAACTTTTTTTTTCAATTTCGTGCGTAAGAATATGCAGCGTTAGATATTAGTGGAGGTCAGTTATTATTTGAGATAGACAGACGTGTGATTCCGGTTTAGTGGATTTTCGGTTAGTAATGAACTCTATTGTTTATAATTATGTAAAAAAATTGATTTCGCGAGTAACAGTGTACGGTTTTTTCTATCGTCACACATAACATTAGAACATTGTTACATCCTGCCTTCTGAAATGAATCTCTTTAATTAGTTCGCGAACGTTCTTCTCAACGAGGTTCGTGGCCTCAGAAATGTGCTTACCATTGTTAAAAGATTCATTTTGTCAGGCAGAAGGTATAACAATGACCTAATGTCATGTGCCACGTTAGAAAAAACTAAGTTTACTGCTATATACTGTTACTCGCGAAATTGAAAAAAATATAGATATAAGAGCAAACTGACCTGTGCGTGCGTTGGCTGCGAGTCGCCGGTCGCGCGCGCGTGGCAGCGGGGGCGGCGGCGTGGGCGGCGACGGGCAGCGGCGGCGGCGGCGCGGGCGAGTGCGAAGGCGCGGGCGAGGGCGAGGGCGCGAGCGCCTGCGTGGCGTGGTGTGGCGTGGCCTGGGCGTAGGCGTCGCGTGCAGCTGCAGCGCTGGCCGTGCGCTCGCCTCCGCGGCCCCGCTCCCACTGGCCCTCGCCCGCGCCTCGACGCCCGCGCTTCTCGCGGCCGCCGCGAGGCGCGCTGCCGACGCTCGATGCCCCCCCACCCTGCCGCCCGCACTCGCTTTGACGTGCGTGAGGCGTGTCTTGGGGAAAAATCAAAATTACATGGCGTTGCTTTTTTTTTTTTTTTTTTAGAACTGTGAAATTAAGAATTTTTCACGAATATAATGGCGTTAATTAGAAATTATTTAAACGCGATATTTAGCTATTAACATGAGCTTTATTATTATTATTATTATTATTATTATATTATTATATTATTATTATTACTATTATTACTATTATTATTAGCGTAACGGCCATTTACGACCACGCTACACTAACCGCCACATATCGCTCAGTTCAGTAGCCAAGGCCTTATGTTTTCGCTTCTTCTCGGCAACGGAGGCAGCTATATTTTGATCTAAAGGGATAGCTGTGTCGACTATAATCCCTTTCCGTGAAAACTTGTCGACTCATATTATGTCAGGTCTGTTGGCTTCGACTTTTGCGATCAGTGGTGACTGCAAAATTCCATAAGAGCTTCCACCGTTTCGTCTCCAAAACTGAATCCGGCTTGAACATGTAGTATGCGATCTCTTTCTGTGACATATCGGACTTTGCAGCCAGAGCCTGATGGACTACCGCAGCAACATCGTTGTGCCGACTCAGGTATTCTGTTTGTGCCAAAGCAGAGCGCCTGCCCATGATGTGTTGGAGGGTTTCGCCGGGTTGATTGAAAAGACAGCAGCGGTCCTCTACACTCATATCCCCAATCACATTCCTTTGGTAATTGCGAGTGGAAGTTACTTCGTCTTGAATAGAAATGACGAAGCCTTCTGTGACAGCAAAGAGGCCAGATTTTGTTAGCCAGGAGACTGACGATCCCATGTTCACAGCGTTCCCTTGAGCTCAGCAGGAAAGCTGCCCTGCAAACGCTTCTGGGCCCAGTCACTCAACCTACCTTCTTTGGTGACACATGGTATCTCAGAGTCCACTTGATTCATGTTCAGTGGGGTAAAATTCTTGTCCGTGGCACAAATTGCTCCATGCACAACCGTCGTTTTCTGAAAGAAGTATTTCCGAAGATTGTCGATTTGTTTCGCGAACAAGGACTCAAACTCCAGAAGACCCCTACTTCCTTCTTTTCCGCGGTAAGTATAGTCTTATCATTGAACTATTGGGATAGTGCATGCGGTACTTGTAAGAGTGGTCCTAACTTTTCGATTAAGATCCTGCAGTGCAGTTGTTGTCCAGTAAAGAATACCAAATGTATAGAAAGCTACAGGTACTGCCCAAGTGTTGATGGCTGATATGAGGTTCTTTTAATTTACAAGAGTTTTACAAATTTAACGACTCTTTGCAAGACTTTATTTTGAATATCATGCCTCATATTACTTCACTTGTGCTCAAAAGTTGATGCACTCCTAAATATTTGTAGGTATCCTCTTGCAAGTTCTTATTCGTGCCACACATCAGGATGAGTTTGTCAGGATCAAGGATTTCCCCCCTTTTCACGTACACTGCAGCGAATTTATCAATGCCAAACTCCATACAAATAGAATCGCTGAAAGACTTTACAAGTTCAAGCAAAGAGGAAAGTTGGTTCTTATCTGTGGCGTACAACTTGAGATCGTCCATGTAGAACTGATGATTAATGAGGATATGGGGATTTTGAGGGATTTCATATCCCATCTCCAAATCTCTTAACATTCTGCTGAGAAGGTGTAGAGCTAGGGAGAACCATAAGGGACTAAAACTATCACTCTGAAAAATTCCTCATTTGATCCTTGGTTCCTTGGTAGTATATTATTATTATTATTATTATTATTATTATTATTATTATTATTTTTCCATTACATCACGACTAAAGATGTTATGAGTCGGCTGAATATAAAATCTACTCCAGGTTGCAACCAGCTACCTAAGGAGCAGATCCGGTGACTATCAGTGCCTCTACAATATTTTACGCAAAATGTGGGCTGTTCCAAATAAAGCTATTTCTTGCACTTCCCAGTCTTTTGAATTACCAGGGAGTTTAGACAAGTTCTACTCAAATTTTGCGGAACAAATCTCAGAGCTCCGATAACTATCGGGACGACCTGTGCTTTTACGCCCCACATTCGGCTGATCGCGATTTCCAAACTCTTGTATTTAAGACGTTTCTCTGCCTCCTTGGTAACGACGTTTTGATCGCAAGGTATAGCAACATCCACAAGTAAACACGATTTTTTCTCCAAATCCCGCATGACTATATCCGGTTTGTTTGCTGCTATCGTGCGATCAGTTTGAATTTGTTGGTCGTACAATATCGTACACAATCCAACAGACGTCACCGGTTTCGGTGAGTGTTCGTACCACTTGGGGCATGTGTTTGGAACTTCGAGGGCGGTACAGATCTGCCAGTGGAGGTAGCTACACACCCTGTCATGTCTTTTCAGGTATTCCGTCTTTGCTAGGATTGGACAAGCTGAGACAATTTGATCAATGGTTTCTACTTGCTCCTGGCAAATGCGGCATTTATCATCTTGGGAAATTTTGAGAACCGTTTTATTATAATGTCGTGTTCTCAAGGCCTGATCTTGGGCAGCTATTACAAGTGCTTCCGATTCTGGCTTCATTCTTCCCCTTTTAAGCCACATAAATGATTGGTCTTTATTGATCTGCACCTTGTCCATTCTTTTTAGGTATTGTCCGTGGAGTGGTCTGTCTCTCCACGATTTCTTTAACTTTCTTTGTGTCTCACACTTAATGTTTAGCAATATCAGAAGTTCAGTGTCTGTGTTATTCGACGTGTATTGCCTAGTTTTCTTCGCAATGCTACTTGCTACACTAACAATGCCTCTGTTTCCCATTCTTCGGTCAGATTTCATGACCTGCCTCTTTAGAGGGTCATCTTGATGGCTGACTACATACTTCCCCAACCCGACTATTGCGTTGTGCCAGGAAGCCTCAATTTGTCTGAGGCCTCTTCCTCCTTCCTTACGTGACACATAAAGCCTATGTATATCTGCTCGAGGGTGGGAAACATGATGCATTGTTAGCAGTTTTCTGGTTTTTGATCCATGGTGCGAATTTCTTGCTCAGTCCAGTCCACTAGTCCAAAACTGTATTCAGCTACAGGTACCGCCAAACTACCTATTGCAGATATTTTATTCCTGGAATTCAGAGCGGACTGCAGGACCAGTCTCACTCTCCTATAATACTCCCTACGAATTCTCTCTTTCATTCTGTCGTTCGAGATGGTTTCACATTCTTGAATGCCCAGATATTTGTAAGTTTTACCTGGCTCAAGATCTTGAATTACAGTGTGCGTATCAATTTCAATGTTCTCAGACGTTGTGAGTTTCCCTCTTTTTAAATTGATTTTTGCACACTTGTCAAGACCAAACTTCATGCAGATGCCATGCTAAAGTCATTCACGACAGATAGCATTTGGGAGAGAATTGCTTCATTCTTAGCAAACACTTTTAGATCATCCATGTAAAACAAATGTGATACTGGCCTTTCATCACCATGGAGCTTAAAACCAAAGTCAGCTTGCGACAACTGTCTCGATAGTGGGATCAAAACTAATGCAAAACAGCAGAGGGGATAGTGAATCTCCTTGAAAAATACCCCTGTTAATCTGAATACTTCTGGTTTCTACTACTTCCTTTCCGCTGTGTATTAGTTACCTGCTACTCCACGACCTCATACTAGCCTTGCAAAATTTATAAGTCTAGGATGAAATCGATAGATTTCCAGGGTCTTCAAAATCCAATCGAGTGGTACCACTATCAATGGCCTGTTGGTAGTCAATCCAAGCCATGCTCAAATTACGTTTGCGTTTCTTTACATTATTCAAGATGACTTTATTCAGTAGCAAGATTTCCTTACAGCCATAAGAGCCTTTACGACATCCTTTTTGTTCAGCTGGCATTAGATGATTCTTATCTAGATGTCTGTACATTTTGTCAGCTATGGCTGCAGTGATAACTTTGCACAGTACTGGCAGACACGTAATTGGCCTGCAGTTCTTCGCCAAAGAGCTGTCTCCCGCTTTGGGTAGCAAATACGTGATGCCGCTTGTGAGCCATTCCGGGAGTTCCTTTGGGTTTTCTAAAATTTTATTAACACCCTTTGCTAGATGAGAATGTATTGCTGTTAATTTCTTAATCCAATAAATCTGGATCTTATCAATCCCAAGGGACTTCCAGTTTCCCATGTTCTTAATTGCTTGGAAGAGGTCTTCTTCCGAGGATTGGTGAACATCTTCCACTGTTTCTACAAGTTCATTGGCAGTATCAACTTCAGATTGAAGCCAAGATGCGTCTTAGTTGTAGGAACTGCTCTCCTCCCAGATTCCTGCCCAAAATGCTTCGACGTTATTATTAATTATTATTATTATTATTATTATTATTATTATTATTATTATTATTATATAACTTTCATCTGAGCTAGTTTCGCTGGTAAACGTGCTCCCCTTCCCCAAATTTTTTTTTGGTAATAGGTTCGGTCGCAGAAAAAGAAGTTCATCTTTTATCTGGTCTTCCGACATTTTCTTACAAAATGGGCTGTTTGCAACAGAAATGCTCACTGTTCCATGTTTCTGAACATTTTTGGACAGTAAAAGTTCTATTAAGTTTTTAGGAAGCATTACTGACAAGACCTTCCGTCTATATTATGAGTGGGTATTGTGATGGTTTATTCTGGACCTATGTGGGACCATCACAAAATGTAATACAATCACGGTAGAAATGAGAAATTTGGGCCATTATTACCCGAAAAGCAAACAAATTTTGAAATGAACGCGTTAAGCAAGAAATAAGTAAAGGCAGTGGCGTATCTACGGCATGGCAGACATGGCGCCCCACGCAAGGACGAAATGACAACACGTCAAACGAAACGTACGATATTCGAATTTAGAGTTCAGATTTTTTTTTTCAATTTTCAAAAATACAGAGAATGCGTCGAAAATTAGGACCATCACAACATTCTTTGCCGTTCTTTGCTACATGCGTGGAAAAAAGTTCAAAGAAAATTTTGAAGCTATTTTTGAGAAAAGAATTGTTTAAAATTTAACTAGTGGTACCACAGAATGGCATAGACTTCCCTGTATTCTATTTCCTTTGGCCTCGGCTAGATATTCGGACTTACCACATACTCTTGTCAGCTGCCATCTATCGCCGCCCAAAGTACATTTTTTTTTGTCATTCTTATTTTTTCCGTTTCGTAATTGTAGAACGGAAATATTACTTTAAGAATATTAACGAACAGAAAAACCTCGTCCTTAATGGCCATTTTCTTTCAAAAATTTGTAGCCGTTTTTTTAAGAAATAGGCGTTAAGCACTACTGTAACTTCGAAATTTGAAGCTCTTTTTCACAGAATGTTTTTGAGTTTTCGAAAAACTTCATTAAAAGTCATTTAAAACATTAATTAACAAATACAAATACAGTGTTACAAATTGCTGGTAATGTGCATATTAACGATGTGAGAGATCTTTAAAAAAATACATTTGTACTAGCTGAATGTGGCGTCGCCGACGCTGTAAACTATTTTAAAAGTAACTTCATGTGTAGAAAATTTCTTTCATTCTTCATTTCGTGCATGCGTAACTTTGTTCAATATGTTCTTACGGTACCTGGCATTGGACCGTACCAATGAATCGTAGTAGCTGATAATGTTATACTCGCCTTCAAAAATTCCCAACCTCCAATGGCCTTGTATGTTACCTTTACATGGGACATGAAGTTGTAATATTGCAATTTAAAAATTATAATTTTAGTAAGAAATACTTGAAGGTATTGAAGATGCGAATAGTTAAAGTTTAGTCAAGCTACAATTTTTACGATTTTGGCTAATATTCACAATAATGCACAAAGATCATCTGTAAGTTATTCTTCTAGGTTATTCTCTAATTCTTATATAAGATCATTCTCAATTTGTTTCGAAAATTCTTCCGCAAAATCATCTACAACAACATTAAATGTAGTTATAAATGATTAAGTAAATTCTTTCCCGGAATTGCTTAACACTTCAATATTGTTCTCCCATAATTTTTGAAGAGATTAAAACTCCTTAAACCCAGTCTAATTAGTGTTTACTTTCACTTTTGGAATTGCTCTATTAATCGTTTCCTAAGCGAATCTAAATAAATATTAAAAGACAAGTGTTTTGTATGTTTATGGTAACAAGGTAATAGTTAAGTTTAATATGTATAAGTTGTGGGTCACATTCATTTGAAAATCGGTATTTGTACGTAAAAGAAGAACGTAAAGTGAAGAACGTAAAAGTGAAAAGTCGAACATAGTTCATTCATTCTCTAACATTACTCACAGTTTTGTTTTCTCCGTATTCACTTGAAATACTTCAAATTCAATACCTTCCAAGTCAATACTGTTCGTATATTCTGCAAATTATTATTTTTAAATACGGTATTAGATCTATAGATATAATTTAAATTGAAATATTCCTCGTGCGTCACTTCTTCAAGTTAACTTCAATAGTTCACGTATAGTCAAGTTAACTTCAATAGTAATATGTCAACATCAGTGCCGCCAACGTCGTGAAAGAAAATAATGGAGTATTGAACGAAAAAAAATGCCTTTGGATACTGGAGTTTAGTCAACGCCACCTATTTAGATCTATTTAGGTGGCAATGGTTTAATTCCCGGCATACTCACGAATATGACAGCATCAAAACACTCAAAAACACGTGTTTGGAAATTTATTTTATCTTCCGGCCGGATCCGAAAACAAATTATCACTTCCCCTTCAGGAGACCGAAACGCATCGAATGACACCTCGTATGTCTCGATTGGTGCACGGGAAGTGGTATAACTGTGAGGCACGGAACAGTAATTTCTCCACGCACGCACACGAGTTTACTCAAATACTTCATAGGGATAATTGTTGAAAAAACAAAAATACACGAGAATAAACTTTACGTCGTATTAAAGAGTGCAATTAGCACTATACGTTTGAAACGTTTTGAAGAAAAAATTTGGATCCATTTTTGAGAAAATGGCGTTTGAACGTTTCTAAAAATGCAGAATTTTGAGACAGAAAACGGTCTCGAGTTCTCGGGAAACTTTACTGACATTATTTAAAGCACATGTACTCGTTAATATAATAATATGAACAAATCACTGCTAATGTAACTTTTAACGATGTGAGAAGCAAGTCAAAAAATTACTATTTTTTGAAAAAATAAAAGAATAGAGTAATATGGCGTTTATGTCATCTCCTAGAGGACATTAGGCACTATACCTTCGAAATGCTTAAAGGAAACAAAGCTGTTTTTGAGAAATTCTTGTATTGTTTATTTTTTAAAATTCCACATTATACGTAATGATGCGCGAAAATTACTAAACTTGAATGACCTTAATGAAAGAACTCACTATGGAGAACAAATTTTATTTGAAGGGAAAATCTCTATTATTTTTGTAGTTGTAGGAGGACGGCGAAAAAATTCAAACTTTTGATATTTTCGAAAATCCTGAATTAACCGTGAAAGTCGGACCTATGCTACCTTTATCAGTGTATTTTATTCTATTCTTACAAAAAATCTAAAAAAAAAATTTGAAGCCGTTTATGAGAAACTTTTGAAATGTCCAGGGGGCTTCATGTAAAGTAACTCTAAATTTCAAAGAAAGTTTTTCAAATTCGCGGCGTCTCAAGTGGAACCATATCGAGATGGGAATATCCATTTTGGAAGAAATCCTAATTATGGTTTAGGCGCTAGTGTGTTCACACATAGTTTCCAGAGATCGGCAATAAGAGCTTTTCTGTCGGAAATTCGCAGTTTGTTTCTTCAGCATTACAATACCTTCTCTTTATTGCGTATGAAGTAGCGAAAAAGTAAACAACGGAGATTATTATGGAAAAACAATGTAATAAGTGTAGCGAGTGACAACCAATGGCAGGAAGCTGAGTGGATGGCAAATGGACATGAGGCGCAAATCGATCAAAGAGATACGAAAACGTTCGAGAACTTTCGGACAGAAAGCATGAAGGAATACAGAACAGGAGTGGAAACTTGTGTGGCACCATCTACAATAAGGTACAGGAGTTAAATCGACAACACTGCTCTCTGTGGCCAGGATGGATACTTCTTGATCGCTGAACCAGCTGGCTCAGGTGCACGGTACTCGATCTACCTTTTGGGCATACAATGTAAATAATAACCTCCATAATAGCACGTTCTCCGATATTGGCGCGCTGTATAAAAATACAAAATTTGAGCAAGGCCAATAATAAATTGGCAACTAATAAAAACAAACTTCTTTCTGTATAGTATTCATAAAATGTATTCTGAAAACAATCTTACATGATCACATAGGTACAATACAGATACAGAAGAAGAATAATCTGGTATTGTAGACATCATCAAATTACTATTTAAATAGATTTTGACATACAAATATAATATCTGTGTTAATAAAATTATAATTGTATCTCCACCATCTTTTCATATTATAATACAAAACAAATCAATTTTATGTGGTGAAATTGGCAGAAATAGTTTCATATCAACATAAAATATTTACATCTTGGATCAGATGTAGTTTGTTTTAGTATTAATTTATGTCATGACTAAGAAACTGTTAATACACCACATAATCATATAAATAAATTGTCACAAAGGAAATATTCGGTACCTCTTAGATCCGAGTTCATGACTCCCGTTATGCAGACAAATCTATCAATTGAGCTAAGAATCAAATACTGCATTCATGACACTTTTCTTGCAAGGAAAATACAATCTACCTGCATATTTGCGTGTATTACCTGTATTTTTGTGATAATTCATGTTCAGTAGTTAAAAATAGTTAATTAAACCTAACATTTACGTAAGAACCTTAAAACAATTACATTAGGATTTCGTATAAATTCTGTAACAACATATTTATACATTTTATTAATCCTTATTAAATCGTGATTTTTAAATGTGTAGTTATTGAATTACAAACACAGTCAATTATTTTAACACCATTAAAATTATTACAAACCTACAGAAATTGTTTCCACTAGATTGTAGATAGCAGAAGATAGTCTTATATTCATAGTTATACATCCAGAAACATGTCATTCAGACCTCCTGAATCTTTTAACCTCTTCCAGATCTGCAGTATAGTTTGAAGAAGCTACATATCCTAATATGAATATTATTAGTTTAAAAACACATGTTCTTTCTTGTAATTCATCACATTTCCATTCAAACCCACGTAATTAGACGGTAATAAACTGGTAAGATTTAAAAGCTTAAATTCAACACAAAAGACTGCAAAGGAGTATCCATTTCTTGTGAAATGCTAGTGAAACAATTTGTATAATTAAAAACTTATTTATTGAGGTTGGAATACTACCGTTGCTTTGCCTATTTATTTTATTATGAATCAGTGGTATTCAAGAGAATTACTCAAGGATATTTTCATGCGATTCAGATCTCTTCTCTTACTTCTCCCGCTGATCGGATTCTATACTTCAGGTTACAGACTCCGGTGCCTCTGAGTGACCTGTAATGAAAGCATATACTTGAAATATGTAATGAAGGAACACCACACCCCGAAATTCTCAAGCATCACGGTGGTACACTATTAAAATTTAGTCCTATAAAATAATGACATCAAACTCTTAAGTATCTGAAATGTTCGCAACGATACATGAAATAGCAAAACACTAGACGGAAATACCGTTCAATTTACAGTAAATTCATCACTAAATCAAAATATTTCACTCACCTCCCCGTTTCGGAGAAAAATCTGAAGAAACTTTATTTCCTTTATCCTGCCCGAACAACATTGGCACATCCTTGGGCCCAACATTTAGTCATTG
>JAHLJT010003656.1:77883580-77946642 GCA_031308135.1 Acheta domesticus
TGGGCTTGGTCTGGAAACTGATGTATTACATTATACTAACTAATATAGCACAAAGTAATTTTTAAAAAATATTATGTCACGTCAAAAACAGGTAAAAACTGGGTGTGACGTGCTACGGGAGAAGTGTATTCTGTGCACGTTTTTCTTAATTCTGGGATCCCTACCTAAACCGTAGACAAATTGAATTCTAAAATACAGAGAGAAAAGAACGTTTTTGGCAAGCATTGTTAACAAATATTCGCTCCGATATAATAAAATCTATTTTCTATATCTATTACATTTCTAACGTTATTATTAGTATTGTATACTGTGAAGTTACATTACATTATATGTATATTAAGTTTTATTCGGTTTTCGATTTCAAAATTGTAGCGTAATCGTTCACGAACTGTCAGAAGAACAAACTGTATTCTCATACACTCGTAAGTGCGTGGCATGTACTTTGCTACCAATACAACACGCTTTACTGCGAGGTGATGTCCCCTAACAGTGATCCCAACTCCTCTGCCCCCCAGCTTCGGGGTCCATTCGCACCCCCGCGAGGAACTAACGATTCCTCGGACGCAATTCTCATTACCACCAGAGGTCTTTCTCCGAATCCCGCATTTTCGAAGAGCGAATGTAAGAAACCAGCTGACCAAAATCCGATTACATTTGGTTGGATGCTCACATAATGGGCTGAAAGGAGCCCTCCAGAAAGGCGCAGCGGGATATAAGCAGGGAAAGGGCGCAGCAGCAAGTTGGTAAGCATGATCGATGAGTAACGTTTGATTTGATTCGCATTCATTTCACGAACGTTGGCAAACTTGTGCTGGGGTTGTGATACACCATATTGAATAATAGGGATTACCATTAACTGGGGGAACATGGAAACAATAAATTCATAGTGCTTAAACTCATGAAAAATCCACTCTTTTGTTTAGACAAGTAGAACTTATTTAGACTGAGAGTTTAGTTGAGTGACTAATAAAAGTGAACTAAACTACTCTAATTTCCCTTAATTGTGAAGCTTTGGGCTCACTATTTCCATCCACGCAAATGGGCTTATTAATTTCTCTATTCAAAGATTATTGCGCTTGGAACTTGCTACCGGTCAACATCCACTTGCAAGCAACAAATTACTATTAATAAAATACTGTCATTATTATTATTATTATTATTATTATTATTATTAAAATCCATTCTAATATTCTCTCTCGCTTTTAGTTATGTTTTGTAAATATTCTCTTAATATTCTTCTTAGAGATATCCTGAAAAGCTTAAACCGCTACCGCTCGTGAAAAGTATGTCTAGCCTCTAACTGCACTCACTGAACTGACTCTTTCGAGGCCTTACTTACCAGAAGACGCTCCACCCCCCTATCCAGCTGGCAGAAGAATAAATAAGCGATGCGAATTCGAACATTCAGTTCCCCGTCCCCATGCCCGTCCCCACGCCCGTCCCCATGCCCGTCCCCATGCCCGTTCCCATGCCCGGTCCCCATGCCCGTACCCTGACCAGTATAGTACCCTTACCCATACTTTCCACTGTACCCTACCCGCGCCGGTGCACAGGCCCGAGTTGGTTAAGCTCACCCGGGGTTGGCGACGCGAGCTGACGGTGGTGATGGTGGTGGTGGCGGTGGTGGTGGTGGTGGTGAGAGGCGTTGCACACTCGTTTCGCTTAAATGCATTCCACGGATTTCGCCGGAGGTGGAAGCCCCGGCCCGCGTTGCGCGTAGGGGCGTGGTGCGGCGCGCGCACGTGCGTCGCTCCCGAGGCCGCCACGCGGCTGCCGGGGCCCGGGTTCGCAGCCCGCGGGAGCAACATGTGTCCGCGGGGCCGAGGGGGCGGGGCGCGCTCCCACGGCCTCGGCCGGCGCTTTCGCACGCGGCCACACGCCCACCCCACCCCACCCCACCCCACCCCACCCCACCCCTCCCCCTCCAGCGCACGCTACGCCCCCTCCCTCCGACAGGCTGAGATGGCTCAGGTCAATAACTGCCTCTGCAGCGTCCCCGATCTCCTAGGGGTCGAGTGCTGACGGTGGTGGGTTTTCGACACCTGGATAACGAGATGGCGTTCAGCCGCTGCCTGGAGAAGAATTCTAGCGGGCGGCTGATTTTGCTCGGTAGTTTTCTATGTTTGTTTTCGACGAACACCCGCCGAATAACGTTGCATTACCCTGATAAACGGACCGCGGGTGATCTTTCCTTCCTCATCGTTGTAAGGTACTCTCCTCTCCCCTCACACATACACACCCTTACCACATACCTCGGAGACCAGTTGCGAGCTTACTTGTGCCGGCTAGGCTGGTGCCCCGCTGGCAGAGATACCTGGAGAGGAAAACGTAGCAAGCCAACGTGTAGATCGGTTCTGTATCTCGCATTCCAACATCATCTCTCGTCATATAACATACAGTACTCTTACAGAACTATTAACACTAATTGATTAGCCCAAAAATACATAAAAATCAATTAAACCACGCCCCTTCGCGCGCGCGAAGGTAATCAATTACTGTGGTATGATTTTTATGATGATCACCCAATTTTCAAAATTCTTTGAATATTCAATTGGCTCTCTTGGAAATTTTACTTACCATTTTATAATCCCAACCGTCTCAATTATATAATCTAAAGTTTTCTTGAAACCTACAGGACATTTGGATATAGATTAACATTGTTTCTACTATCTTTGTGGAATTGCAATCTCTCGTCAAACACCCGCTATTGCTATACACTTGCTATGGTTTGTTTTGAAAATATTTTATCTCACTGGGTTACGATTCCAGAACTTCTTTTATTCAGACTGATGCTATAATGACAAGTATGGAATCCAACATTGTATTCGTGACAATTTAACCATCTTATGACGATCAGTAATCTTATATGAGATGCAATTGGTTGGTCGTTGCGATCCAATACTATCACTTTGGAACAATCCTGTTTTCGACGTCCAATGAATGTCCTGTTCTCGTCTTGTTTTCGACGTCCAAGTTTGTCCAATGAAACTATTGTTGTCAGGAAGGTGTAATGGTACTTATGCACCACGCACGTGGTGATTAACCTCAATACAGCCTCCTGGCAACAATTATTTCGTTAATCAAACCAAGTCTCATCTAATTGTTAGCTAACAAAGTGCCATTGCATTACGTCCTTATCTCTTTCCTCGTCTCATTTCACTCATTTTTCTTATTGCATCCTATTAAAATCCACTAGGTACACATCAAGTGTTTTTTCTCCACGCCCAATATGAAACTCCAGCCCATGAGACTTTCAGGTAAGGTAATGGATCGGTACGGAATCTAACGACGTCCACAATCTAGTCCACCATTAATTCTTCTTTCATCTTTAAAACATACGTATCGTTTACTGTAGAAACCACTCATATTAATTTTTTATAGCTTTTGAAATATAGTGATTACACGATATATCATAAACAGTCGCATCGACTGGCATAAAATTCCAGTAAGTTCGCAACGAACTGTGGATGTAACATCTGGCTAATGTTTTAATTTGGTGCAGAATTGGATGTAAAGTAATTCAGTTTTTTCATTCTCCTCAGAAATCTTAGAGAGCGGACATGAGGGGTTTCTGCACCAAGCGATTCATATTTTTGTTCCATTTCTACCACAAAGTATTTAATTTTCTTTATTTAGTTACAATGGCTATGTCCTTTCAATGCTCTAAACTGTAGGGCTAAGGAGTGTGTCCTTAGCTCCCATGTTTTCTTTCCCTCCTGCCCTTCGCCTCCTGCCCTAAGAAACCAATCGACCATTTATTTATGCGATCGCAGTATTTCCACCTCTTCATGTTGTATTTGAACTAGAAACTCTGGTGTGCTGGGTGTCACTTGAGACTAGCAAATGTGTATCACTGGAAATTTTATTAATCAACTATAATGCTATCCCAAATTTTACTGGGATAATCCCAATATTTTGTACAGCCAGCTCTCCCCTTGTGACGATTTTTTAATAGCAAAGCTACCATTTTAAACACATCGGTCAATGTAAATTCCATCAAAAAATTACTTTTTTATTAAAATAACGACTTTACCAGAGCGCATTTTATCTGCCTAATCATATCATTGCATAAGCACAGAAATGTACAAAGTTTTGTTAACTTATTAGTTCTTTTTATCAGGATGAATATAACCATCATTAGTCACTACAATTTAATACATCATTCAAGATCATTCAACTTCTTGAAACTCTAATCATTTCTACTAACAATTCCATTGTCCCCATCACGAAAACGATCACATCTCTCACTCATCGAATTCTTTTAAAACTATATTGCTATCTACACCTCGAAATCCCACACACTCTGAACAAAACTTGGCATTTAAATATTCACGGAGTTCACGAATCACTGAAAGCAAGAACTCCGACTCAACTGACTCGATACGTCTGTGGGACTCCTCCGAAAGTATAACTAGCTGTTATTTGGAGAAGATGAACGTCTGATGTGCCTCTTCCTATGTTCACTGGCAGACGTTAAAAGATAGGCGAGAAGACTTATTTCAGTTCCGATGATAACGCGAGTTTTGAAAAAGAAAGCAATCACAAGGGCCTTCGTAGACTCTCATCGCAACAGTTAAGGGTTAAAAACGCAAATATGGCAAACGTATACCTGAATTAGCACTTGTGAATATTAAGGTTAGTGAAATAGGAATTTTCGCGTGATATTGTTTCATACAAATTTCCGTATAAATCTTGTTTTCGCAATAGTTTTTCTTTACTTTTTGTTGTGTTATTTAAGGTTGCAATAACATCTAGGTCATTTGCGACCACTATTGGTTTTAAGGCTATTGGTAACTTTGAACTACACGAAATGATATAGTGATGATGGAAGGGTGAAAGGACCAACACAAACATAACCATGCCCGAGGCGGCAAACCCGCGATCCTTCGGCCCGAGATCGCTACAGCACCACTGCTTTAGCAATATCGGCTCCTTCACTTTGTGTCTTAGAATGGACCTATTTTCAAAGCAGTGTATTCATCGCATTTATCTAAGTTTGAGATAAAAATTTTACTTGCGTAAAGTAGATTATTACCCACGATTCTTCAAACCTTTGAGCTCACGAAAGCATCACCACACATTTTCTGAACTTCGCTTTGCCGTAAGCACAGACTTCATTACGCAATTATGAAGAATATTGCTTATATTTTCAAACTTTTTGTCTGGTGCAATTCTTGACTATCATTCATAAAACATTAAGGTTTTAGTCTTCTAATTTCGAGTTACTCATTTGACGCAACATTGAGTTTTAATAGTGGTTTGAATTGCACTTATCAATCTGCATCCCATTCTCTTGTTTCTACTTTGTTTACTATTCCAGTTACACTGGTCAACGGTATTTTTGTAACAAAGAATGTGAATAGTGGTGTTAGCTACGACTTGGACTCTGAATTCGAATATGAAATCAGTTTTTGCCTATTGGGCGCAGTTTCCTTGTGACACGCTACTTCTTATCCACGCAAATGCTTGAAAACGCTGCAAATTGGTGAATTTGCTGTAGCATCATTTAATTATTCTGCAGTTGTAATGATTCAGAAACAATCGAAATGTGTACAAGGAATTCCTGTACATATCACTGAATTCAGAAAATTCACCTCTAGGAAATGAAAAAGATATGACATCATCTCTGATAAGTCATACTCGAACAGGTAGAATCGCGTTGGTTTTCTTGCCAGTTGCGTCCCAGCATTGAGAATCTGTTGTCGTAGATGTGACTACTTGTTGTTCTAGGTTCGTGAAAGTTTGTGCTTTGTATTCATTTAGATGAAGAAATGCCTCGTAACTGTGTAAATGGCCAAAATTCGTTTTGTTATGCCTGTGGAGAATTAACTCTGTAATCTTAAAAACGGAACCATAATCCTCTGACAAGGAAGTGTTACGAATATTATTTCGGGCGTAAGGTTCGCGATCACGACAAGAAATGGGTCACCCACATATGATGTGTGTTGTGTGTTACACTCCTGACTTGCTTGTTAAAACACCTGTCCACGACACACTGTTCCATAATTTGACCAACGGATCACACAACAGACTTAGCTCCGAGAAAAATAGCTGGAATCATGCAATATCCTACATCATTTGCTGTAGGCCTGTATGTCACAGAGAAGAATTTCCGGTACCAGTACTTACTGAGTATGTGACAATGAGTGAAGATGAATACTACAGTGACGAACATTCAGAAGAGAGAAGGAGATATCCATGATGATCCTATATTTCAAGCCTCTGGTGGCTCACATGAACCACGTTTTTTTTTCTCAAGAGGATCTCAACGATCTTGTTTGTGATTTAAAATTGTCCAAGCATCAATCTGTGCTTTTAGCTTCGCCATTAAAAGGATGGAATTTTCTTTCCCCTGTAAGAGTGTGAGAGTTTTTCGTGATTGCCAGTAGTTTTACTTTCTCCCTACGGAGTAGAGAGAAAGTTATCTAATGCTGCGCGAAAAAAACGGCAAATTTTCGCCAGAAAAACTCTTATTGCCGGGCCCTGGTAACAAAAAAGTGGATAAATCCAATTGATAAATTTAGAAAAAAATCCTCTTTCACTTGGTGAAGCCAGAATCCATGTTTTGTGGGTCTTTGATACCAAAAAATCGATTGACGGTAAAATATCTGTCCGTCTGTGAATCACGCTACCGGCAAACCGTTCAGCCGATTTTCTCTAAAATTCACATTCCCTTATCGATATAGCTGATATCGGGGCCCCCTGACTTTTTAAACTGATATTTTAATTTTGGGGGGTAGTTTACATGATACACCTGGGATATTTTCCAAATATAAAAAAAGGGCTGCATCGTTTTTTAATCAATTTTGTTGTTGGATAGTGTAAAGGACGTTTAAGAGAATGACGCAAGTCTCGTGATCGTTTAAAACCCTGATTTTTCGAAAATTACAAAAGTTCAAAATTTGTTCGGAGTTTTCCTGCAACTAAAATAGTAAAGATAGAAATTTGTTCCTTAATGAAATCTGTTCCTTACAGATAGATTTTAAAATAAGGTCATGTACAATTTTTCGAAAATTTGAGTACTTTTCGCGTAATTTTGTGTGAAAATACGGGCGAGAAAGTACGTGCTGTTTTAGCACCACTAGTTTAAAAGGGTAAAGAAACATAGTTTTTTGTAATGACATCGAATTCGTTATGGAGACTCACGGCCATGATTTCAATATAACTGAATGGCGCTTGTTCATAGATTCTAGCAACATAAGACTGAAAGTAGTACTTCTCCATAGTGGGAACTTCCTTCCTTTTATTCCGATTGTTCATGCAGTCAACCTGAGGGACACATATGAGAAATTTAAACTACTCATCACTCTTATAAAATATTATGATGAGTGATTTAAACATGTAAATGCACTATATGCGGAGATCTGAAAGTAATTGCAATTCTACTCCATATGCAACTCAGGTGCACAAAGCTGCTTTGTATGTGTCTGGGATAGAAGAGAGAGAAAAAAATCGTGGGATATTGTGGGGCAAAATGGCCTTCTCGGATTGAACTATGGCCTAGACATAGAAATGCGGTTAACACTCCTCTTGTTGGCTCCAAAAATATGTACGTGTCGGCGCTGTATATTAAATTGAGTCTCGTTGAAATGTTTGTGATAGACATTGTCAAAAACATGTGGATAAATATATTTGCGAGAGACGTTCCCAATGATAATTGAATCAAAAATAAAGTAAGAATAATTTTTAGAACCGCAAATTAGAAAATTAATGACTGATGAACACTTTGATTTGTTGAGTGATTTTGGGGAAAAGGCATGGTTGTATAACACAAGTATCTATAAATATTTTTTAGGCGACCATTAGATAGATAACTATTGCCATTGTACATACATTAACTATTGAGATCATACCACTGTAAGAGATGCTACATTTAACTTAAACTACATTTTTCGAGTGATCATTTGGAATTCTTACCGTATAACCTCGGCGTCGTTTGTGACGAATATGGCGAACGGTTTAACCATAACATTCCTCCAATAGAAGAGCGTTATCAGGGCAATTGAAGAGACGCAATTTTGTCCGACTACTGCTGGACCTTACGAAGGAACGTTCTGAGGCAAAGTATCGCAAGAAATCGGGAAGTAAATATTTTTAGGTGTGTTTCTACACTTTTGTACGAACATTTACGTTGTACTTTTTAGACTGTATATTTGGCTGTTGTTATTAGAGCGTGTGATTTTGATACACATACATAAGGAGTCATACGCATTTACAAAAACGATTATCACATGAAAACAGGCTGATAGACAAATTCTGAATTGAGATCTGTATTGAGACGCAAAGTATCTCTTAGAAACAGTATCATTTGTTCTTGTTACAGAAAAAAGTACCTTTTTTACAGACCAGTTTTCTTTGCTACCCAATTCCTTTGACTTCTGTTATCCGTTTTCTCTCTCTACGACGTTGATTCTCTCTCTACGACGTTGATTCTCTCTCTACGACTACGAAGACATATACATAGTAAGGAATAATCTATGTACCATTGCGTCCATTTGCGTCGTTTGATACCGTTCAATCGAAGGGATTAAGGTGGTAAGGGTATGAACAGCAAAAGCCCAATGATAGGTGGCCAAAAAAGATGTACAATAGAACACCGTCTATTAGAAGAAAAAGAGGTAGACCAAAAAATACCTGGCCCGGAAGAATCAGAAATAATGGAAAACCGAAGTCTCACAGAAAATGATTGGAATGTTAGAAGAAGATGGCAACTAGGCTACGGGAGACGGCTTCCGCCTGAAAAATCAACCCGTTCTTTTTCTTTTTCTTCTTCTTCTTCTTCTTCTTCTTATTATTATTATTATTATTATTATTATTACTATTATTATTATTATTATTATTATTATTATTTTGGTCCTGGCAGAAGGAATAAAATGCACCCATTGGAGATCTGAAGATGGAGACTCGTGCTAGAAGAAAAGCCTCGGAAAAGATGCCGCTGCCCGAGGAGCGTCGGGGCGCCCCTGGAGCCACCGCTGGGGGTGACAGTGTGCGAGCCGGTGGTGATCAGGTGTTGAACAGGCGGGCCCTGGTCGGGTTACCCGAAGAGCGACTGCCTGGATGGAGCGAAACTACAACGAATGCCTCCCCTGCTGAAGATGTGCAGGTACTACAGCCAGCGCTCACCCAAGCAGGACTGCCGACACAGCGCAGGAAATGGTCAACGGCCGTTAATGAAACAATAATTCGCATATATTACTGGGTCACAAAAATTGAAACAGATGTGACCGGATACAGGCAGAAATTGCACAAACAGTTCATGTGGTATTTCCCTGACTTTTCTGTAACTGAACAGAGAGTAGCCGATCAGTATCGTGTCATATTACGTAACAAGTTGATCCCTGAGATATGTCTTCAGACTATAAAAATGCAAGTCACACGTGAGCTGACAATTAATGAAGAGGAAGATTTGGAACCCAGATCGCAGATTCACCTAAAGTTCCATGAAAACGCCCCAACAACCTGGGATGAAAGACTGACAAAGACATTAAAAAACTGAATGAAAGAAGTTATGTTTCAATTTTAGGGAATCAGTCCCGTTATTATTATTATTATTATTATTATTATTATTATTATTATTATTATTATTATTATTATTATTCCTCTAAATCACGACTTAAGATGTTATGTGTCGGCTGAATATAGAATCTACTCCAGGTTGCAACCAGCTACCTAAGGAGCAGATCTAGGGACTGTCGGTCCCTCTACAATACTTCGCGCAAAATTTTTCCCTATACGTAGTATAGGGAAAGTTATGTAATGCTGCGCGAAAAAATGGCCAATTTTCGGAGGAAAAAAATTAATTGCCGGGCCATGAAAAGGAAAAAGTGGATAAAACCAGTTGCTAAATTAATAAGAAAAAAATCCCCTAACACGTGGTGTAGCCAGAAACCCTGTTTTCTAGGTCCTTGATACCGAAAACGCAATTGAAAGGAAAACGTCCGTCTGTCCGTCTGTCCTTTCTTCTGTCCGTCTGTGAACACTGCTAGCGCCTAAGCCATACGTACGATTTCTTCCAAAATGGATATTCCCCGGTCGATCTGATTCTAGTCGAAGCTTTGAGATTTTGAAAAAGATTCTTTAAAATTTGAGGGTATTTTATATGAAGCCCTCCGGGGATTTTCAAAATTTTCTCAAAAACGGCTCCAAATTTTTTATTTAAATTTCTTGTATGAATAGATTAAATATACTTATTAGCATGGCACAGGTCCTATTTTCACGGATAACTCTGGATTTTCGAAAATTGTGAAACTTTGAATTTTTTGGCGTCTTTCTCCAGCTACAAAATTGAAGATAGAGATTTTTTCTTCAAATAAAATTTGTTCTGCATATTGACTTCTTTCATGAAGGTCATGTAAATGTTTCTCAAAATTTTAGTTGTTTTCGTGCAATATTGCGTGCAATATGTGCAACATTAAAAAATTACAAAAACAAGGTTTTCTCAAAAACAACTCCAAATTTTTTCTTGAAACATTTGGTAGGGATAGTGGTAAATTTACTCTATCAGATGACATAAAAGCCATATTGCTCTATAGGTTGGTTTTTTCAAAAATTACAAAAATGTAAAATTGTTTACTTGTCTCTCACGTCGTTAATATTTACATTACCGGCGATTTTTTCACATTATTATATTTACGAGTATATATGCTTAAAATAATGTCAAGTAAAGTTTCTCGAAAACACAACCGTTTTCTGTAAAAAGTAGCTCAAATTTCGGCATTTTCAGAAATGCTCAAACGCCATTTTCTCATATATTACTGCAATTTTTTTCTTGAAACTTCTGTAACAGATGGTGATAATTACACTCTTTAATATGACGTAAAGTTTATTTTGAGTTATTCTTTTGTTTTTTCAAAAATTATATAAATGTAAATTTTTTGAAAGAACTCTCACATCTTTAATATGCACATTACCAGCGATTTGTAATGATTATTATATTTGTGAGTGTAAGTGCTTTAAATAACTTCAAACAAAGTATTTTGAAAACTCAAAAATTTTCTGTGAAAATGAGCTTAAAATTTGGTTGCGTAGGCTTAGACACCCCGAGCTTAAAATTTCGCATTTTTAGTAACGCAAAAACGCCATTTTCTCTTAAACGGCACATACTTTTAAAAGAAAATAGTCATTTATGACTAGGTTTTTGTGTTCTTTAATATTTTAAAATTAATGTTCTACCAATAGGAAACCGAAAAATTAAGAAAATGACAAAAAATATACTTTTGGCGGTGATAGATGACAGCCGGCAAAAAGTGTTTGTGACAATTCCGAATAGCTAGCGAAGACCCAAGGAAATAGATAACTAATACGGGAAAGTCAGTGCCATTCTAAACCACAACGTAGCACCACTAGTCATATATGGTTGCAAATTTTTTCTTGAAACTTTTGTAACGGATAGTGCTAATTACACTCTTTAGTACGGCGTAAAGTTTATTTTGAGTTATATTTTTGTTTTTTCAAAAATCACACATATGTAATTTTTTAAAAGATCTCTCACATCTTTAATAAGCACATTACCAGCAATTTGTAAAGATTATTATATTTGTGAGTGTAAGTGCTTCAAATAACATTTTCTGTGAAAATGAGCTTCAAATTTCGCATTTTTAGTAGCGCTAAAACGCCATTTTCTCTTAAACGGCACATAATTTTTAACAGAAAATTGCCATTTATGACTAGGTTTGTGTGTTCTTTAATATTCTAAAATTAATGTTTCCGTTCTACCAATAGGAAACCGAAAAAATTAAGAAAGTGACAAAAAAAATGAACTTTTGGCGATGATAGATGACAGCTGGCAAGAAAGAGTTTGTGGCAATTCCGAATAGCTAGCGAAGACCCAAGGAAATAGAGAACTAATACGGGAAAGTCTGTGCCATTCTGTTGCATCACTAGTTTCCACTTCAAAACAATGCCTATTAGTATAGAAATTCATTTTATATGTGAAACGAAATTACCTATTTTTATAAGTAATTTCTTTGCATTTTTCGTCGATTTCGACTAACAAGTCATTTTTATCTTTTTACAGAATTTGTATTGCATTTTACACAGATTTCATCGATTTTAACATCATTTTAATGGTACTTGCTTCAAATTTTTTCAATATTTACAAGATGCTACAAATGTTCGCCACAGAATTTTTGAGTAGCCTATTCGATTTCTTCGCTCTTATACTGTAATGTCAGCCGTTGTGAGAACTATGTAATCCAAGATTCCTGTGACGCCTATCGGCGCCATTGTCAGTTCGGCCGATTTCGAGATAAATAAAAGTAGAAACTTTCTTTTAAAGAACAGTCCAAACTAAAAGTTTGCAATCTTGGTTCACTTGAACAAAAGGAAGAAGCCTTGATTACATTAGTAACACATCCCACAGCTTGAGTTGTTGATCTGAAGTGGTTTTGATCAATTTTTTACGTCATTTTTCTTTTTTAGGACAATTTAAAAATATTTTAGAGCATTTTATTGATAATTTTGGCAATGTTTAAGGTCATTAAAATCTGCCTCCTACTGATCATGCATCTAACCGAACACTACTCAAAACCTCATCGGAAGTATATTGTATTGCTAACATGCCAATTTCTAGACATTCACGCAAATAGGAAAATAGATTTTGAGAAAATGAAGGATTAACCAAGAGATGTTTCTGATATGGATAATAAATAATTATTAGTTCAAAGTCGTTACCATTTAAAGTCTTCCCTCATCCTTTACAGTACATTTTCACTTTCGTTTTTTCATTAGTCAATTAGCAAAAATTGCAAATTTATTCCAAAACTATCGAATGCACTTGAAAATAAAATGACTGACAGCATACACATACATAAAAATAAATTTTTAGCACAAATCACTGAAAACTATTTGTCGTCTTAATGTGCACGATGGTAGCATGGTGACATATAATCATAACACAAAAAGTAGCAAAGAAAAGATACATGCATGAAATTTTGTCATAATTTTAATTTGCTCATATTTAAATAATCCTTACAGCCGAAATTGTCAAGAAAAAATATTATAAAATATGTTAAAGTTAGTAAAAAATATATTTTGTCAAGTAAGCAATTTCTTAGTTTCAATACATATACGGATAATATTCTGCATGTACGAATTTCTGTATTCTATAGCACTAAACGTTTAGAACTCCAAAATACATTGGTCAATGTCTAAAAAGTCGCGTTTTATATTTCTCGATTTCATATATTTCAATGTAGAATGTGCAATAGTTAGTTTTTTGGAAAAGAAATAATTAAATGGCGTCGTTCATATTACAAATTAATGTTTTCTTTACTCTACATTAGTACGATCCCTTCCCCCTCCTCCAAAAAATCTTTTTAAGGCTTTGCACAAGCATAACAAATGTAAATTTCGCGAGGTTCTTTTTCTTTCCAGTGTGCAAAGTAATAATGTTTCCTTATTTCCTTATCTACAAGAAAAAATTAAATATTGGAAGCTGTATGAAAGCAAAGAAAACTAATGAAATCATTACATATTTCCCCCAAACACTTACGTAAGTATGTACGAACAACGTTATTCCGTAGTTTCTATTACTTAGCTAATATAGAATAAATGATCACACGCACAATAAATGCAAAATGCGCGATGTGCAGAGTGCAAAAAATATTGTATATAAAATACGGGGCATCTCGTAATTAACGGTTCAGCAAAACGGCAGTCCTTACGTGACAGAATTACGTGACAGAATTAATTTTTGTGGAGCCCTGATTTTGAATCATGGCTCTAGGGTAATTTAAAAAGGCGATTAAAATGCAAATAAAACAACTACCCTTGACATACAGATGGATTAGAGATTTTAAAAGGCGGTAACGGAGAGGGCAGTTATTATTTGAGATAGACTCATTTCTTGGGTTTTGTGAATTTTCGGATAAAAGACATGTATTTTTCACCTAAGGCCTTTGTCACTCGGATTGCGTTATTTAACGCGCGTCGTAAATTACATAGTGTATTTTATGCAAAACGGCACACGGGCTCTCTTGGTCGTTCCGCATAAGATACAGTGATAATCTACAACGCGCGTTGCTTAAGGCGCGTCAAAGCAACGCTCGTGCGACACACGCCTAAAGGTTGCTGTATAATTTACTAAAACGTTTTTTTTTTCAATTTCGTGCGTAAGAATATGCAGCGTTAGATATTAGTGGAGGGCAGTTATTATTTGAGATAGACAGACGTATGATTCGGGTTTGGTGGATTTTCGGTTAGAAATGAACTCTATTGTTTATAATTATGTAAAAAAATTTCGATTTCGCGAGTAACAGTATACGGTTTTTTCTATCGTGACACATAACGTTAGAACATTGTTACATCCTCCTGCCTTATGAAATGAATCTCTTTAATTAGTTCGCGAACGTTCTTCTCAACGAGGTTCGTGGCCTCAGAAATGTGCTTACCATTGTTAAAAAGATTCATTTTGTCAGGCAGAAGGTATAACAATGACCTAATGTCATGTG
The DNA here is from genome assembly GCA_031308135.1 of Acheta domesticus. NCBI lineage: Eukaryota > Metazoa > Arthropoda > Insecta > Orthoptera > Gryllidae > Acheta > Acheta domesticus. The sequence goes on from JAHLJT010003656.1 coordinate 77,898,034, forward strand.
CCACGTTAGAAAAAACGAAGTTTACTGCTATATACTGTTATTCGCGAAATTGAAAAAATATAGATATAAGAGCGAACTGACCTGTGCGTGCGTTGGCTGCGAGTCGCCGGTCGCGCGCGCGTGGCAGCGGGGGCGGCGGCGTGGGCGGCGACGGGCAGCGGCGGCGGCGGCGGCGCGGGCGAGTGCGAAGGCGCGGGCGAGGGCGAGGGCGCGAGCGCCTGCGTGGCGTGGTGTGGCGTGGCCTGGGCGTAGGCGTCGCGTGCAGCTGCAGCGCTGGCCGTGCGCTCGCCTCCGCGGCCCCGCTCCCACTGGCCCTCGCCCGCGCCTCGACGCCCGCGCTTCTCGCGGCCGCCGCGAGGCGCGCTGCCGACGCTCGATGCCCCCCACCCTTCCGCCCGCACTCGCTTTGACGTGCGTGAGGCGTGTCTTGGGGAAAAATCAAAATTACGTGGCGTTGCTTTTTTTTTTAGAACTGTGAAATTAAGGATTTTTCACGAATATAATGGCGTTAATTAGAAATTATTTAAACGCGATATTTAGCTATTCACATGAGCTTTATTATTATTATTATTATTATTATTATTATTATTATTATTATTATTATTATTATTATTAGCGTAACGGCCATTTACGACCACGCTACACTAACCGCCACATATCGCTCAGTTCAGTAGCCAAGGCCTTATGTTTTCGCTTCTTCTCGGCAACGGAGGCAGCTATATTTTGATCTAAAGGGATAGCTGTGCCGACTATAATCCCTTTCCGTGAAAACTTGTCGACTCATATTATGTCAGGTCTGTTGGCTTCGACTTTGCGATCAGTGGTGACTGCAAAATTCTATAAGAGCTTCCACCGTTTCGTCTCCAAAACTGAATCCGGCTTGAACATGTAGTATGCGATCTCTTTCTGTGACATATCGGACTTTGCAGCCAGAGCCTGATGGACTACCGCAGCAACATCGTTGTGCCGACTCAGGTATTCTGTTTGTGCCAAAGCAGAGCGCCTGCCCATGATGTGTTGGAGGGTTTCGCCGGGTTGATTGAAAAGGCAGCAGCGGTCCTCTACACTCATATCCCCAATCACATTCCTTTGGTAATTGCGAGTGGAAGTTACTTCGTCTTGAATAGAAATGACGAAGTCTTCTGTGACAGCAAAGAGGCCAGATTTTGTTAGCCAGGAGACTGACGATCCCATGTTCACAGCGTTCTCTTGAGCTCAGCAGGAAAGCTGCCCTGCAAACGCTCTGGGCCCAGTCACTCAACCTACCTTCTTTGGTGACACATGGTATCTCAGAGTCCACTTGATTCATGTTCAGTGGGGTAAAATTCTTGTCCGTGGCACAAATTGCTTCATGCACAACCGTCGTTTTCTGAAAGAAGTATTTGCGAAGATTGTTGATTTGTTTCGCGAACAAGGACTCAAACTCCAGAAGACCTCTACTTCCTTCTTTCCGCGGTAAGTATAGTCTTATCATTGAACTATTGGGATAGTGCACGCGGTACTTGTAAGAGTGGTCCTAACTTTTCGATTAAGATCCTGCAGTGCAGTTGTTGTCCAGTAAAGAATACCAAATGTATAGAAAGCTACAGGTACTGCCCAAGTGTTGATGGCTGATATGAGGTTCTTTTCATTTACAAGAGTTTTACAAATTTAACGACTCTTTGCAAGACTTTATTTTGAATATCATGCCTCATATTTACTTCACTTGGGTTCAAAAGTTGATGCACTCCTAAATATTTGTAGGTATCCTCTTGCAAGTTCTTATTTGTGCCACACATCAGGATGAGTTTGTCAGGATCAAGGATTTCCCCCCTTTTCACGTACACTGCAGCGAATTTATCAATGCCAAACTCCATACAAATAGAATCGCTGAAAGACTTTACAAGTTCAAGCAAAGAGGAAAGTTGGTTCTTATCTGTGGCGTACAACTTGAGATCGTCGATGTAGAACTGATGATTAATGAGGATATGGGGATTTTGGGGGATTTCATATCCCATCTCCAAATCTCTTAACATTATGCTGAGAAGGTGTAGAGCTAGGGAGAACCATAAGGGACTAAAACTATCACTCTGAAAAATTCCTCATTTGATCCTTGGTTCCTTGGTGGTATATTATTATTATTATTATTTTTCCATTACATCACGACTAAAGATGTTATGAGTCGGCTGAATATAAAATCTACTCCAGGTTGCAACCAGCTACCTAAGGAGCAGATCCGGTGACTATCAGTGCCTCTACAATACTTTACGCAAAATGTGGGCTGTTCCAAATAAAGCTATTTCTTGCACTTCCCAGTCTTTTGAATTACCTGGGAGTTTAGACAAGTTCTACTCAAATTTGGTGGAACAAATCTCAGAGCTCCGATAACTATCGGGACGACCTGTGCTTTTACGCCCCACATTCGGCTGATCTCGATTTCCAAACTCTTGTATTTAAGACGTTTCTCTGCCTCCTTGGTAACGACGTTTTGATTGCAAGGTACAGCAACATCCACAAGTAAACACGATTTTTTCTCCAAATCCCGCATGACTATATCCAGTTTGTTTGCTGCTATCGTGCGATCAGTTTGAATTTGTTGGTCGTACAATATCGTACACAATCCAACACACGTCACCGGTTAAGTGTTTGGTGAGTGTTCGTACAACTTGGGGCATGTGTTTGGAACTTCGAGGGCGGTACAGATCTGCCAGTGGAGGTAGCTACACACCCTGTCATGTCTTTTCAGGTATTCGGCCTTTGCTAGGATTGGACAAGCTGAGACAATTTGATCAATGGTTTCTACGTGTTCCTGGCAACTGCGGCATTTATCATCTTGGGAAATTTTGAGAACCGCTTTATTATAATGTCGTGTTCTCAAGGCCTGATCTTGGGCAGCTATTACAAGTGCTTCCGATTCTGGCTTCATTCTTCCCCTTTTAAGCCACATAAATGATTGGTCTTTATTGATCTGCACCTTGTCCATTCTTTTTAGGTATTGTCCGTGGAGTGGTCTGTCTCTCCACGATTTCTTTAACTTTCTTTGTGTCTCACACTTCATGTTTAGCAACATCAGAAGTTCAGTGTCTGTGTTATTCGACGTGTATTGCCTAGTTTTCTTCGCAATGCTACTTGCTACACTAACAATGCCTCTGTTTCCCATTCTTCGGTCAGATTTCATGACCTGCCTCTTTAGAGGGTCATCTTGATGGCTGACTACATACTTCCCCAACCCGACTATTGCGTTGTGCCAGGAGGCCTCAATTTGTCTGAGGCCTCTTCCCCCTTCCTTACGTGACACATAAAGCCTATGTATATCTGCTCGAGGGTGGGAAACATGATGGATTGTTAGCAGTTTTCTGGTTTTTCGACCCATGGTGCGAATTTCTTGCTCAGTCCAGTCCACTAGTCCAAAACTGTATTCAGCAACAGGTACCGCCAAATTACCTATTGCAGATATTTTATTCCTGGAATTCAGAGCGGACTGCAGGACCAGTCTCACTCTCCTATAATACTCCCTACGAATTCTCTCTTTCATTCTGTCGTTCGAGATGGTTTCACATTCTTGAATGCCCAGATATTTGTAAGTTTTACCTGGCTCAAGATCTTGAATTACAGTGTGCGTATCAATTTCAATGTTCTCAGACGTTGTGAGTTTCCCTCTTTTTAAATTGATTTTTGCACACTTGTCAAGACCAAACTTCATGCAGATGTCATTGCTAAAGTCATTCACGACAGACAGCATTTGGGAGAGAATCGCTTCATTCTTAGCAAACACTTTCAGATCATCCATGTAAAACAAATGTGATACTGGCCTTTCATCACCATGGAGCTTAAAACCAAAGTCAGCTTGCGACAACTGTCTCGATAGTGGGATCAAACTAATGCAAAACAGCAGAGGGGATAGTGAATCTCCTTGAAAAATACCCCTGTTAATCTGAATACTTCTGGTTTCTACTGCTTCCTTTCCGCTGTGTATTAGTAACCTGGTACTCCACGACCTCATACTAGCCTTGCAAAATTCTATAAGTCTAGGATGAAATCGATAGATTTCCAGGGTCTTCAAAATCCAATCGTATGGTACACTATCAAAGGCCTGTTGTTAGTCAACCCAAGCCATGCTCAAATTACGTTTGCGTTTTTTTACATCATTCAAAATGACTTTATTCAGTAGCAAGATTTCCTTACAGCCATAAGAGCCTTTACGACATCCTTTTTGTTCAGCTGGCATTAGATGATTCTTATCTAGATGTCTGTACATTTTGTCAGCTATGGCTGCAGTGATAACTTTGTACAGTACTGGCAGACACGTAATTGGCCTGTACTTCTTCGCCAAAGAGCTGTCTCCCGCTTGGGTAGCAAATACGTGATGCCGCGTGTGAGCCATTCCGGGAGTTCCTTTGGGTTTTCTAAACATTTATTAACAGCCTTTGCAAGATGAGAATGTATTGCTGTTAATTTCTTAATCCAATAAATCTGGATCTTATCAATCCCAAGGGGCTTCCAGTTTCCCATGTTCTTAATTGCTTGGAAGAGGTCCTCTTCCGAGGATTGGTGAACATCTTTCACTGTTTCTACAAGTTCATTGGCAGTATCAACTTCAGATTGAAGCCAAGATGCGTCTTAGTTGTAGGAACTGCTCTCCTCCCAGATTCCTGCCCAAAATGCTTCGACGTTATTATTATTATTATTATTATTATTATTATTATTATTATTATTATTATTATATAACTTTCATCTTAGCTAGTTTCGCTGGTAAACGTGCTCCCCTTCCCCAAAATTTTTTTTGGTAATAGGTTCGGTCGCAGAAAAAGAAGTTCATTTTTTATCTGGTCTTCCGACATTTTCTTACTAAAATGGGCTGTTTGCAACAGAAATGCTCACTGTTCCATGTTCTGAACGTTTTTGGACAGTAAAAGTTCTATTAAGTTTTTAGGAAGCATTATTGACAAGACCTTCCGTCTATATTATGAGTGGGTATTGTGATGGTTTATTCTGGACCTATGTGGGACCATCACAAAATGTAATACAATCACGGTAGAAATGAGAAATTTGGGCCATTATTACCCGAAAAGCAAACAAATTTTGAAATGAACGCGTTAAGCAAGAAATAAGTAAAGGCAGTGGCGTATCTACGGCATGGCAGACATGGCGCCCCACGCAAGGACGAAATGACAACATGTCAAACGAAACGTACGATATTCGAATTTAGAGTTCAGATTTTTTTTTTAATTTTCAAAAATACAGAGAATGCGTCGAAAATAGGACCATCACAACATTCTTTGCCGTTCTTTGCTACATACGTGGAAAAAAAGTTCAAGAAAATTTTGAAGCTGTTTTTGAGAAAAGAATTGTTTAAATTTTAACTAGTGGTACCACAGAATGGCATAGACTTCCCTGTATTCTATTTCCTTTGGCCTCGGCTAGATATTCGGACTTACCACATACTCTTGTCAGCTGCCATCTATCGCCGCCCAAAGTACATTTTTTTGTCATTCTTATTTTTTCCGTTTCGTAATTGTAGAACGGAAATATTACTTTAAGAATATTAACGAACAGAAAAACCTCGTCCTTAATGGCCATTTCTTTCAAAAATTTGTAGCCGTTTTTTTAAGAAATAGGCGTTAAGCACTACTGTAAATTCGAAATTTGAAGCTCTTTTTCACAGAATGTTTTTGAGTTTTCGAAAAACTTCATTAAAAGTCATTTAAAACATTAATTAACAAATACAAATACAGTGTTTACAAATTGCTGGTAATGTGCATATTAACGATGTGAGAGATCTTTAAAAAAAATACATTTGTACTAGCTGAATGTGGCGTCGCCGACGCAGTAAACTATTTTAAAAGTATCATCATGTGTAGAAAATTTCTTTCATAGTTCATTTCGTGCATGCGTAACTTTGTTCAAATATGTTCTTACGGTACCTGGCATTGGACGTACCAATGAATCGTAGTAGCTGATAATGTTATACTCGCCATCAAAAATTCCCAACCTCCAATGGCCTTGTATGTTACCTTTACATGGGACATGAAGTTGTAATATTGCAATTTAAAAATTATAATTTTCGTAAGAAATACTTGAAGGTATTGAAGATGCGAATAGTTAAAGTTTAGTCAAGCTACAATTTTACGATTTTGGCTAATATTCACAATAATGCACAAAGATCATCTGTAAGTTATTCTTCTAGGTTATTCTCTAATTCTTATATAAGATCATTCTCAATTTGTTTCGAAAATTCTTCCGCAAAATCATCTACAACAACATTAAATGTAGTTATAAATGATTAAGTAAATTCTTTCCCGGAATTGCTTAACACTTCAATATTGTTCTCCCATGATTTTTGAAGAGATTAAAACTCCTTAAACCCAGTCTAATTAGTGTTTACTTTCACTTTTGGAATTGCTCTATTAATCGTTTCCTATGCGAATCTAAATAAATATTAAAAGACAACTGTTTTGTATGTTTATGGTAACAAGGTAATAGTTAAGTTTAATATGTATAAGTTGTGGGTCACATTCATTTGAAAATCGGTATTTGTACACTGAAGAACGTAAAAGTGAAAAGTCGAACATAGTTCATTCATTCTCTAACATTACTCACAGTTTTGTTTTCTCCGTATTCACTTGAAATACTTCAAATTCAATACCTTCCAAGTCAATACTGTTCGTATATTCTGCAAATTATTATTTTTAAATACGGTATTAGATCTACAGATATAATTTAAATTGAAATATTCCTCGTGCGTCACTTCTTCAAGTTAACTTCAATAGTAATATGTCAACATCAGTGCCGCCAACGTCGTGAAAGAAAATAATGGAGTATTGAACGAAAAAAAATGCCTTTGGATACTGGAGTTTAGTCAACGCCACCTATTTACATCTATTTAGGTGGCAATGGTTTAATTCCCGGCATACTCACGAATATGACAGCATCAAAACCAATGATGTATACATATACTCCTAGATGGATAACTGTCGCCTTGGCGGTGAGGCCACCCAAGGCGCCATTTTGCACGGCAAAAACCTTGTTCGTATTGCCGAAAGCGGTGTGTTGTAGTGAGTTTTCTCTTGAGTGTTTAGTGAAACATTTTTTGTTATGATTTTTTAAATGTTTTCATTTTGATCTTTACGTAATGTAATTGTTATTTTCAAAATTGCCCCAGGAAATCAATTATTTTTAGCCTTTGTTTTATCCATGTTTTACCACTATAAGGTGGGTTTCACAAGAATATCGTGTAGTGGAATCTTAGTCTTAAGTGTTCATGTTTTGAACATGTATTTTAATCTATTCATTTATTTTCTAAATGTATGTTTTGTTCTATTTCCTGTTACGTAAAATTAAAAGAAACATTTTTTATTATTTGAATATTTTCTTTCAATGGTTAAAGATATCATTTGAATGTTTGTTCCTGCAAAAAGTTTTGTATTCATATGCAAATAAAAATGTCTGCCCATAAAAAGTATATATGTACTATATTTTTCTACGTGTTTTCATTTTAAATCTCTCTGCCACCTCCCAAATCCAGCAGTTATTTACAACCATCCATTTAGAGAGAAAAAAGGGGTATTCGGAGTGAAACGCAGTTTTTCTAATCACATGAACAATAAGTACGTCTTATTCTTATATTTGAAAACGGAATTTTGAAACAGAGAAAGAATCCTTTATAATAAAGCTGCCGTAGCAATAATAATTTACTGTCACGTGCAGTATTATCATATAAACTGATCTCTTCTGAAGTAGTATAAGAAGTTTGTACCTGTAAGTCATCATAAAAAACAAGTCCTCATATTTGCAAGTCTCCGGTAACACCTTGTCAATGCTGTTCGTAGTTTTATGTAAATTATAAAATATATTTCGACAATTTATTGTTGCCTACAGCTTTACTTTCTTATGATGGAACAGAAACATGTTAATAAATACAATGTATACGTGTTACACTCGTAAAAATCTACCGAACTGTCATGAACTGCATTTGACATTCGATGCTTTTACCGTGCAACATGGCTTCCTGTACGGCCTCACCTCCGCCCATTGGGAAAGCGCGGAGTCAGCCATCTAGTGGTTTTTATATACATCATTGATCAAAACACGCAAAAACACGTGTTTGGAAATTTATTTTTATCTTCCGGCCGGACCCGAAAACAAATTATCAGTTCCCCTTCAGGAGACCGAAACGCATCGAATGACACCTCGTATGTCTCGATTGGTGCAAGGGAAGTGGTATAACTGAGGCACGGAACAGTAATTTCTCCACGCACGCACACGAGTTTACTCAAACACTTCATAGGGATAATTGTTGAAAAAACAAAAAATACACGAGAATAAACTTTACGTCATATTAAAGAGTGCAATCAGCACTATACGTTTGAAACGTTTGAAGAAAAAATTTGGATCCGTTTTTGAGAAAATGGCGTTTGAACGTTTCTAAAAATGCAGAATTTTGAGACAGAAAACGATCGAGTTCTCGGGAAACTTTACTTGACATAATTTAAAGCACATGTACTCGTTAATATAATAATATGAACAAATCACTGCTAATGTAAATTTTAACGATGTGAGAAGCAAGTCAAAAAATTACTATTTTTTGAAAAAATAAAAGGATAGAGTAATATGGCGTTTATGTCATCTCCTAGAGGACATTAGGCGCTATACCTTCGAAATGCTTAAAGGAAACAAAGCTGTTTTTGAGAAATTCTTGTATTTGTTATTTTTTAAAATTCCACATTATACGTAATGATGCGCGAAAATTACTAAACTTGCATGACCTTAATGAAAGAACTCACTATGGAGAACAAATTTTATTTGAAGGGAAAATCTCTATTATTTTTGTAGTTGTAGGAGGACGGCGAAAAAATTCAAACTTTTGATATTTTCGAAAATTCTGAATTAACCGTGAAAGTCGGACCTATGCTACCTTTATCAGTGTATTTTATTCTATTCTTACAAAAAATCTTTAAAAAAAAATTTGAAGCCGTTTATGAGAAACTTTTGAAAATGTCCAGGGGGCTTCATGTAAAGTAACTCTAAATTTCAAAGAAAGTTTTTCAAATTCGCGGCGTCTCAAGTGGAACCATATCGAGATGGGTATATCCATTTTGGAAGAAATCCTAATTATGGTTTAGGCGCTAATGTTGTTCACACATAGTTACACACATTTCGTTTCCAGGGATCGGCAATAAGAGCTTTTCTGTCGGAAATTCGCAGTTTGTTTTCTTCAGCATTACAATACCTTCTCTTTATTGCGTATGAAGTAGCGAAAAAGTAAACAATGGAGATTATTATGGAAAAACAATGTAATAAGTGTAGCGAGTGACAACCAATGGCAGGAAGCTGAGTGGATGGCAAATGGACATGAGGCGCAAATCGATCAAAGAGATACGAAAACGTTCGAGAACTTTCGGACAGAAAGTGTGACTCTTCTACAAATCATATTACCGGTCTTTCGACTGTCTCTACTTGAGACAGTTGAAAGGCGGGTAATATGATTTGCAGGAGGGAACGTACGCGGTTAGGGCGTGAGTGAAACTACGCAAAATGATAGCGCATTATTGTGAGAATAGTTGTCTCGCTAAGAGCTGTATGAATTAGTTATAAATAGTATTTAAAGAGTTGATAGAAGCACGTGAACACTGTAGTAATATAGGGAGTGAATTTTAGAATAATAATTGCAGAAATGTCAGACTTGAGTTAAAATTTTAACCCGAAAGGGGGACAGGCAAGATGTCGTGGATGCTGTGAAATTGGAATGGGATTCCAACGGCGATATCATCAGTAGAAAGAGTGCAGTGGTCAGCATCAAGGTAAATGCAAAAACAGGAAGATAATGTTGTGTGCAAATTAAATTAAAGAAGTAGACCTACGATATGTATAAATATTTCTTAGATCAATGAGGGAGTCCCTCTCCAAGCTTAAGTAGAGAGTTGATACTTTTTAATAACAAAGAAACTAATGAACCAGGCAGGGGTCTCCAAATTATAATAATTATTAAATAGATGAAATAAAATTAGGAGTGAGAAACATATAGTCTCTATGTTTTGGTAGCATTTAATTTCCAAATATGTCTTCAAAAGACAAGTTTTCACATTTCGAAGTTTTTTTCTATTTCTTTGTGATTGATGTTGTGAGATAATGGTACTGCTGTCTATTTTTACTCCTTCTTTATTCTTTTTACTTTCCCGTATACGTACGTACACACGGAGTGATATACGTAGTATAGGGAAAGTTATGTAATGCTGCGCGAAAAAATGGCCAATTTTCGGCGGAAAAAAATTAATTGCCGGGTCGTGAAAACGAATAAGTGGATAAAACCAGTTGCTAAATTAAGAAAAAAAATCCTCTATCTCGTGGTGTGGTCAAAATCCATGATTTGTTGCTTCTTTATACTTAAAAATCGATTGACGGCATTCCGTCCGTCTGTCCGTCTGTGGTCAACGCTAGCGCCTAAACCGTTCGGTCGATTTTCTTCAAAATTGATATTCCCCAGTCGATCTGATTCTAGTCAAAGCTTTGTGATTTTGAAAAAGATTCTTTAAAATTTGGGGGTACTTTATATGAAGCCCCCCGGGGATTTTCAACATTTTCTCAAAAACGGCTCCAAATTTTTTCTTTAAATTTCTTGTATGAATAGAGGAAAATACACTTTTTAACATGGCATAGGTCCGATTTTCACGTACAGCTCTGAATTTTCGAAAATTGTGAAAGTTTGAATTTTTTTCGGCGTCTTTCTCCAACTACAAAATTGAAGATAGAGATTTTTTCTTCAAATAAAATTTGTTCTGCATATTGAGTTCTTTAATAAAGGTCATGTAAATGTTTTTCACAATTTTGGTAGTTTTCGTGCAATATTGCGTGCAATATGTGCAATTTTAAAAAATTACAAAAACAAAATTTTCTCAAAAACGGCTCCAAATTTTTTCTTTAAACTTTTGGTAGGGATAGTGATAAATGTACTCTATCAATGACATAAAATCCATTTTGGTCTATCGGTTGGTTTTTTCAAAAATTACAAAAATTTAAATTTTTTTACTTGTCTCTCACGTCGTTTATATTTACATTATCGGCGATTTTTTTACATTATTATATTTACGAGTATATATTCTTTAAATAATGTCAAGTAAAGTTTCTCGAAAACACTACCGTTTTCTGTGAAAAGTAGCTCAAATTTCGGCATTTTCAGAAATGCTCAAACGTCATTTTCTCGTATATGGCTGCAATTTTTTTCTTGAAACTTTTGTAACGGATAGTGCTAATTACACTCATTAGTATAGCGTAAAGTTTATTTTGAGTTTTTTTTGTTTTTTTCAAAAATTATATAAATGTAAATTTTTTGAAAAATCTCTCACATCTTTAATATGCACATTATCCGCAATTTGTAAAGATGATTATATTTGTGAGTGTAAGTGCTTCAAATAACTTCAAATAAAGTATTTTGAAAACTCAAAAATTTTCTGTGAAAATGAGCTTCAAATTTCGCATTTTTAGTAGCGCTAAAACACCATTTTCTCTTAAACGGCACATAATTTTTAAATGAAAATTGTCATTTACGGCTAGGTTTTTGTGTTCTTTAATATTCTAAAATTAATGTTTCTGTTCTACCAATAGGAAACCGAAAATTAAGAAAATGACAAAAAAATGTACTTTTGGCGATGATAGATGGTAGCTGGCAAGAAAGAGTATGTGGCAATTCCGAATAGCTAGCGAAGACCCAGGAAAATAGAAAACTAATACGGGAAAGTCTGTGCATTCTGTTTCTGTTTTTTGACAAATAAATAAATAAAATAAATACGGTCATGCTTAATTTTTTCAAAATACGAGTAGTTTTTCTTTAATTTTGTGACAAACGTAATAGGCCGCTGTAAATTTACTGCGCTTCGGACAGCTGGATGCGTCGTAAATTAGAATGTGCAATTTTGTATATTATTTCTTTCTTCGTTGCTTACATTCGAACTTTGTTATAGACTTACACATTAATATTTTAGAAATTGTTTATTTTGAAATATTTGAAATAAGTAAAAAGAATTAATAGCTCTCAGAATAGCGACAATGCAGGGTCTGCAACAATGGAATTCACTTTGCGCTCGCGAATATCTGTGAATTAGTGTCATTGTTGTGACCTAATGGAGCTGTATGAAAAGGAGTTATATTGTCTAATTTATGTTGATATTTGCAGGCAAATATTTAGTTTTGCACCAAATGCTGTACCATTTGTAGTGAGTAGAGAATTTGTTGCATGGTTTTAAAATACTCTTCCCTAATCATGGCCCAATGGAAGGCATTTCTATATTTCCAGGGTATCAGGCTTCTTTTTCCAATACAGGGTTACAAAACTTTTGCATTCTATTTTTGTGAAGTTGTAGAATTCACGTAGTTCTGACAACACTGCAATGGAAATAGTGAGTTCCAAGCGAAGAAGTTAGTAGCGCATAAAGTGCAATATTACAGTACTACTTAGCTGTTTCCTCTAATACGGGAAAGTAAGTGCTGTTGTAGCACCACTAGTTATTATTATTAGTAGTAATTTTCTTCACTTGCAATGCACTTTATAAATTATGTTTAATACGACAAAGAGCGAATAAAACAAATTAATTTCGTTCAAGTATATTTCGAATTAGATCTTGTTTTTAAAATCTCAGGATCAGATTTAATAGTTGTATGAAATTCACGTCGTGCTCATGTTCATCGATACCCTAACACGTTAACTTTATACGTACTAATGACACTATGATCGCAACAAAGAAGATGAAATATTCACCTTCTTTGCGTTCGCTCTTTGTAAGCACGGTTCTTATTGTTGCAGAGGGCGTTGAATTCGTGTGTTAGAGGCAACGTTTTTTGTTCTATTAACAGGCACTAAAAATTTGCTCGGTTTCTAATTTACGACGGCATTATTTTACTTAAATGATTAGTACTGATGCATTTACGCTATGATATATGATCAGTATTAATGGATTTCCTCATTTTCACATGTAACGGATTCATTGTGTGGGTTTGCTTTAGTTGAACAATTTGGTGTAATTTGGTGGCGTAGTTCCTAATAATACTTTTTAACATTGCTCACAGAAATGGTAAAAATGGTTAGTAGCACAATGTTCGCTTCCTTTTTATTTCTATTTTATTGCAGATGCAAATCTTTTTTTTATTTTGATTATTATTGAAACAATTGGTGTGGTAAAATAGTTTCATTAATTTGTCACTTTATTATTTCCCTGCTTTTATTAATGTTTGATTCCCGTTGCGGTATTGCTCCTCTTGTGAACGTTGCTACTCATTTTTAAATATTATTTGAACATATTTATTGGTTTTGTTTTTAATGCAACGTGTTCAATAATGAAAGTTACATGTTTGATGCGAAATTTGAGTAAAAGTTGAGATTCATGGCTGTAGTCATTTCAATATTGTTGGTAGATATATTACTCATTATTTAATTATCTATTACTCGTTACACTTCTGCTAAATCTCTCAGGACAAAGTTCTCACGTTTCTTTCTCTTCAAATGTTTCATATTTTGATTTTAATTATCGTCAAGCTATCATAGTTAATCTTCGTGCACACCTCGAAACCAATATTGTGAAATTTCGTAAAGAATATATTTTGGCGTAACATTTTAAATAGTAACTATGCTATTTTTTATTATTTTGCGCCCAAAAGAATTCGGACCAAAATTAAAACCAATTATTACTCCAATGATGCTATTTTTTTATTCACATGCGGATGTGAACAATTTAACTTTTATGATTATAATACGGATTATGTACCTACAATGCTTCAGAAATTGTGTGCAAATCTGAACTTGAAACACGCAGCACACCAAGTCTTCTGAAACTCTTTAATTACTCGCGCTGGCGCGCCAGTCGCATTCTTTTGGTTCATGACAATAATATGTGTGTCATATTGCATTCTATCTTCCGCTAACCTTTTTCTTGAGTGAGTTTCTTTAACAGTTTGAATTCGTGTTTCAACACCCCCGTTGCAAGTCGGAAGTAAGCAAGCTGAATTCTGTCTAAAACCTGTTCGGCGCACTTTATACGCCCGCGAGTAATAATGTAAATACATATAAAAATTAATTGCTTTCAATGTAGACGTTGTAGAAATCAATTATTACGTATGATGGTTACCTCGGGTAAGTAGGGAAACAAACAACCGAACAGCAGAGGACTAACACTTGGCAAGTTCGATTTTTAGTTCGACCAAATTTTCTAAACTCAAAATTAAATAATTGTTTCATTGTATCATTTCCAAAATGTAATAAAATTATTAGTAAATACAAGAAAATATATTGCTCTAATTTTTTTATTTTCTATTATTATATTATTCTCATAGCGTCAATGCTGCCCGTATTATTGTTATTATTGTTATCAGCGTTAATATAAATTAACAATTATAAATCATTGTTATTTTATATTATAAAAATATAACTATTTATATTGAATCAATAATTAATTTGGAGCGCGTTCTGGGACCTAAAACTTTACAATATGCTTATGCAACTGCATGCCATATTAGAGGCATACTATATATTTCGTATTGTAAATTTCATATATACCATATAATTAACACAAAATATTATTTAATGCAATAATTTATCATTTTCTTAATTAATAACACTAATTTATCGTAATTATTGTTTTTGTTAATACATAAACAATATTTTCTTTGCTGGCGCACTCAGTGCGCCGCGCGACTAATTACGTGTCAAAAAGGAACGCGGGTAATTAAAGGTTAAGTAAAATTGACCTTTTTGTATAGATGCATGTACTGCTAAGCAAGCACTGCTAAGCAACACAATCGATTGTTTCTATTTCACTGCTTGCACTGCTAAGCAACACAATCGATTGTTTCTATTTCAGTGACATTCAACAACATTCGATGCCACATCAACAATGTTTGGAAGTTTTTTAGTTTAAATTGTTTATCTCAGATAATCGTCACAAATGGCAGGTAATACATATCCCACAATTAAGAAAACACTAAATTTATAATCTCATACCTTTCAAAAAAGTTACAAGAACATCGATATACTAACTTAAATAACTATTTATCTCAAATCCAACCAAATTCTTCATCGCTCTGGACAGCTATTCGAACTATAACAAAAAAGAAACACCAAATAACCATTTTAAGAGACTCAACTAAAACTACTGTTTCAGATTCTGAAAAAGCGTAACTTTTTGCACTGCAATTTTGTAGGACATTCACTAATAATACGATTAACAATTATTCATTTCATCTAAATGTATTAAAAAATCTTCAAAATCCATACTACACGGTTCCTGAACGTATCAAATTTGGTTCTCTGGCAGAAATTAAATTTATTATAACAAAACTAAAAAACAATAAATCTCCAGGGTTTGATAAACTTCCTAATATAGTATTTAAACATTTCCCAAATTCCACCATTAGTTCATTGGCAGCAATATATAACGCTTGTTTTAGACCAAATTTCTATCCTCCATTTTGGAAAATAACAATCATATTACCCATCCCTAAACCTCATAAAGATCACACTAGACCAGAAAATCTTCGTTCAATTAGCTTATTATCTACATTTGCAAAACTTTTCGATAAAATAATTCTAAAGAGAGTCACTAAATTTATTAATCAAACTTATTTACTTCTAATTTACTTATAATAAAATCTCAGTTTGGATTTAGATCGAATCATTCTACAACACACCAATTATAAAGAATCACAGATTTTATAGCGTCAAGTTTTCAAAAGAAACAATTTGCATTTGCACTATTTTTAGATGTTGAAAAAGCATTTGACAAATTATGGCATGATGGTTTACTTTACAAGCTTAAAATATTCGGTTTTCCTATATATTTACAAAAAATATTATCAAGTTTTCTATTACAGCGTAAATTTCAAGTTCAGGTTAACAATGTTTTTTCTACTGAATACGATATCCACGCTGGAGCTCCTTAGGGTTCTCCACTGTCACCTATCCTTTTTAATATTTACGTTTCAGACATTCCACATTTAATTCCCAAGTAACCTTCGTTGCTGATGACACATCCCTATTCACACCTCATGCAGACATTATATCTGGTCATGATAATTTACAAGATGATTTAAATACTCTTGTTACTTGGTACAATAATTGGCAAATCAAGATCAATGGTCAAGAATCTCAAGCTAAAATACTTTCTTTAAAACGAATCTCTCCTACTTATCCTCTTATCAACTATAAAGCAATCCCTTGGATTCCAAACAAGACTCCAATTACCTATGTTGGATTATAACTTGGTACTAACCACACATTACATTACATTAATAATTGGAACCACACATTACATTAATAATAAATAAAACGAATGTCAAGCTTCTAAAATTACACCCATTTTGGAACAAAAATTCTCACCTTTCTTTAGATTCAGCGTTGTCTGTATCTAAATCTACAATTCGCCCATCTTTGTCATATGCATGCCTCATTTGGGGTGGTGCAGCGAAATCACATATTCAAGAATTAGAGGCTATGCAAAATAAATATCTAAGAAAAGCATTGAAATCACCCTGGTTCATAAGAAACGATCCAATATTACACGAACTCAATATTCTGCCTCTCAAATCCTGGATCCTTCGTCTCTATGATAAATTCTATACTTCCTTTACTTCTTCTCCTGCTTACACATTTTTTCAACTTGGAAAACCAGTTAATCCTTTTCCGCGAATTAAATCACGTTATTCAAAAGATCTCCTTCATCCTCCATAGTTAACTTTACTCCATGTATCTATTATTTATTGTATAAATTTCATATTTTACGTACTATTTATAACCATTGTTTATTTTTAAGATCATTGTCTTTTCAAAATCAAAAATACCTATACATGTCAGTAGTACGTTAGAGGTTACTTTTTAAGTTTCTCCTCGTATTCTATTCGATGTTAATGTAATGTTCCCACACTTGAAAGACAAATTTTTGTCGAACAAGTATCAGAAAATATTTTTAAAAACGTGTTTATCATCGTAATCATTAATGGTCAATTTTTTTCAAAATTAACTAACTTTACAAAAATATAACACACTACATATTTCCTCAATTAGCACAAGCGTTTAGTTTTCTTTCCCGTAATGCATATTAGAAAATATCATAGATATTGAATATATTGTGCTGAAATTTGTCTTTGTTCCATTACTCCTCTATTACTTCAAAGTTTGATTTGTATACTGTGAGGCATTTATATAGCGAAATATAGCCTCGAGGGACTAAAATATTACTGTTTCTTCGGCTCATGTGATACTGAACGGAAAGGATATCATTTATTTTTAAAAATTGTCAAGATACGAAAGAAACTCGGAAACACTTGTGCTTGAGTTTGAAATCAGCTGCAAATGAAAACATGTCTCTCTTCGAACAGAAAAAGCATTGTATACAGCGACCGAAACAAAAAATTGCCATCTATTTAACGTGCACTTCAAAGGATAAGTAGAGACCCTTAAGGCTATTCCCAGAAATGTTCACCATTTGTAATGAGATTTTCACCCTTTAGATATTCGATATTTATTTTGAAATCACATTATAATAACACATTGCGTAGATACGACAGATATGACATAATTCTTAAATCATATTATTTTCTCTTACGTGCGGTCATTTCATTTCAGGAAATAAATGAAGTTCTAAAAATGTTCCAACTCCTGTAATTCTTTCACAACTAAAACTAGGGCTGTTACCTAATGGCGCAGACTTTCTCCTACTTGTTGATTTCCTTATTCTTCAGTTTGGGATATCTTTCCAGTTTTCCCATTCCGTCTTCACAGCTGTCATTTATATTGGGCCTTGATGTCCTTTTACTTTTCCATATACGTACGTATATACGGAATATATACGCAGTATAAGGAAAGTGATGTAATGCTGGGCAAAAAAACGGCGGATTTTTGGCAGAAAAAATTCATGGCCGGGTCCTGATAACGAAAAAGTGGATCCAGTTGCTAAATTAAGAAAAAAATCCCCTAACACGTGGTGCAGCCTGAATCCCTCTTTTGTGGGTCCTTGATACAAAAATCCAAATGAAAGCAAAACGTCTGTCTGTCCATCCGTCCGTCTCTCTGTCCGTCTGTCTTTTTGTCCGTCCGTCCCTCCGTTTGTGAACATTACTAGCACCTAAATCATTCTTACGATTTTTTTCAAATTCAAGAAATCCTTTCGCTCTGGCTCGAGTCAAAGCTTTAAAATTTTGAAAAAGATTCTGTAAAATTTGGGGGTACTTTACATAAAGCCCCAAGGACATTTTCCAAATTTTCTCAGAAACGGCACCAATTTTTTTAAAAATTTCTTGTAAGAATAGGGTAAAATACACTTGTAAAGGTGTCATTGGTCCTAATTTCTCGGTTAACTCTGAATTTTGAAAAATTTGAAATTCGCATCAAAATTTGATTGGAAATTCTTTTCAGCAATGTTTAAACAATTTATATTTAAATTATTGAAAAGTCTGATTTACCAGCATGACTTACGTTTTACTAACAAATGTTTATTTTTTAAGTGGAAAGTAACATGAATCTCGTTAGTACGTTTTTTAAGGGACCAAAATTTTGAACGTCTTAAGCGGGAAAATGTGCCAAAGAAAAATGCTCAAATTCTTCTTACATTTCACATTTCCGTCCGCAAACCTCCATAATAGAGAAAACATACGTAAAAAACGCAAATATCTACGGTATGAACTAATTTAATCGTAAATGGAAGGTAATAAAATTAAATTTACGCACTCAAAGAAATGCACATTAACTCCTGTGCAACAACATGAACGTTGCGTTGACTCGCGTCACCTACGGCTGATGATGTCAGCTGCGTTGGATGCCTGTGCACACGAGTCGCTTAACGCGCGTCGTAGATTAGCTGTATCTTACTGATAAACGGCATAAGAGCGATATTAACGACGTGCGTTGCTAGAGTCCCTAGGCATTTTAGTCTAGGGACTCTATGCGTTGCAGCTTACGGACGCAGCTGACGTCATCAGCGCATCAAACCAACTCTCGTATGACAGGCCTAACAGAGGAAAAAATGGCGCGGAGGGTACAGCGAGACACTTTTCTTTGGCTCTGGAATCAGACTGAAAGTGAAAGTATTTCCCATTAGTACCATGACAACAACCCATATTGAAGAAGATGAAGATGAAGATGGTGCACCGGAAAACACGCGTCTCTCGCAAAGCAATGTACCTATAAAACCTTTGAACGTTCTAAGCGTGATTGTCAAACGGATAAACGAATAATTTTATGGAATTGAGACCGGTATTTGAAAATATGAATGTACTAAGCGGGAAAACGTGATAACGGGGAACCCAGCTGTCGAGATTCCACTGCATTTGTATTATCGAAATAAAATCAACAAATCCCCTTTGTTTTTATGTATTGTTTCTAGTATAAATCAAATTATTCAGTTGTAAGTTTATTAATCACTGACAATTAGATAATCATAGACAAATTATTTTCACTGCCTTCTTCAATAACTGGGATCACGCGTTCGTTTATAAAATCTACTCAAAATTTCTGACGGTTTCACAATTTTATCCAAGTAATGAGTTTGTGCCAAATACTAAATGATTGCAGCTATGTGGGAGCAGCATCCCAGGGTGCGACGTCCGTTCGCACATTCACAGTAATATCGTTTCACTCCCGATAGTCCGATTGAGTTTGGTACATAATAATGTAACACCTATAAGATTTTGAGTTCATATTGTATGTCGTGATTAAACCTGTGTTTAAATATTGGTAAAAACATTTTTGCCAATCAAAATTTGGCGCGAATTTCAAATTTTTAAAATGATAAAATTGGTTTTAATTTTGTTTCACTATCGTCCACATTGTTTAAAAATCTTAAAAAATACATGTTATAGAATGTTATAAGAGTCATACTAGGGTAGGAATGGAAGACATTACTCCAACGTTATCACGTCGAAAATCAATTTAAAAAATTTACTTATTGTTTTTTTGGCTCCAGTTTTTAAAAATTTATTTGAATTTCCCTGCCTCTACATTTTTTAGACTGATATATGCTATACAAGCTGAGAAAAAATAAAACGTGAAAAATACTTTTTCTCATTATAACTCTGCAACAGATTGCAACTGATTTTGTTGGGAATCTACTTCATTTTATATTCTCTTTTGCATGAGTATCGCAATTATTGATTTGATTTGGGGGCACTTTTCTCCCCCTTATTCGGCTATATCGTTTGGACTAATGGGAAAACAAATAGCTGCATATTTAAAGTTGCCGAATGCAAATTTTCAAACTGGTCATAGTTTCCGTTGATCTTCTGCCACCTTATTAGTTGATGCAAATAGAGATATCAAACGACTCTCAAACGACATGGAGGCTGGAAGAATAGGTCGAGAGCTGAAGGTTATGTAGACGATTCTATGGCAAACAAAATGGACGCTGCAAACAAAATACTGCAATTTGTAGAGAAGAACAAAATCTTGCAAAATACCTTAGAGGGCCGTCCGTAAATTGCGTAACGCAAAATTCGAATATTTTCAATACGCCCCTCTCCCTTGTAACGCACTTCCCTATCTCTACTGTAACACAGCGTAACGCTGCTACATACCCCCTTTCTCCCCATTTAGCGTTACGTAATTTATGGATGACCCCTTACCAATATAATCACATATTAGTACTTATGTCAATTTTGATAAGAAGTCAACACAGTGATAAATATTTCTAACTCTAGTAGCTTCAACATTAATTTTGTCAGAAAATAACTTCATACTTTTGTATGTATTCGATTATGTATTTATTGATTATTTGATTATGTATTTATTAATTATGTATTTGATTATGTATTGATTATGTATTTTATATTACAATACTGTTTGATGTAAGTAATCCTTGTACTTGAGTTTCAAATACAACAAAATGTGTTCAAAATCTCAATATTTCAATGTCGTAGAGAAAGTACAGTCTTCTACTCACGCATAATGCCTATTATTCACTCGTAGAAATTACGTCCCTCGCTCTACGTCGCTTGCGCGGTAAATATCAACGTGTGACTAATAATCATTATTATGCGCTCGTTGAAGTATATACTAAATTTTAAAAGTTATCTCTTCGCAAAATTCTGTGTTAATTACACATTTAAAATGTTAGCCTTATCGATTTATTAGTATTTATCGTATTAGTAACAAAAATTGTGAAAGGAATTTAATAAAGTGAGTAATATTAACAACGATATTTAATTAATTAAGGGGTTTTATTCTTACCTGACAGAGACTTCCTCTGTCAGGCTTATTTCATCTAACATAAATGTACAGATGTGTAACGGAAGACTTATAGTAATAAGAATGGCTATAATTTTAAAAAATGTTTCATTGAATCATTTAAAATCAAAAAAATACAATCAACATAAAAAGCTCGTTTAATTCATAAGGTATTTATAGTGACATTGCAATTCCCAGCTCTCGTTACATGCAATCATATAGTGACGTGAAGGGGATAGCGTGAGGTTGGCGGCGTGTGGTCGCAACAGCGTATGGTGTGATGTGGGATGTTGTACAGGGAAGCATGGCATGGCTTAGCACGGCTTGGCGCAGTGCGGGAGCGTAGGTCAGGGTGGAATCCCTCGAGGTGGGCATCGTGGGCGATGTGGAAGCGACAGCGTGGGGTACCTTGGGATGGATGACGTGTGTCGGAATTAAGAAAGGCGGCATATGAAGATTTCCTGGACTGAAACAATTTCAAATAACGTAATTTTAGGAGAAAGTGAAGGACAAGAGACCTCTACTAAAAACTATTTGGAACAGGAAAGCAAAATTCTTTGGACACATTTTTAGAAATAATCAATTCTTATAATACAATTTTAGACCGTAAAATAATTGGAAAAAGAGGAAGAGGGAGACCTAGAATGAAAATTTTAGAACAACTTCAAACCGTACTACACTTCAGAAATTACGCAGAAATGAAAAGGACAGCGGAGGACAGAATGTCATGGCGGCAGCGAGAAGGCACTTTTTGGCCTTTAGGTGATGATGATGATGCATATGGAGGAATGGGGAAGGCCGCTTGAGGTGCCTTGACGGAAGGACATGGGTGGGGTGAGGCGGTGTTTGGAAGCACCGTGCGAATGGATTAGGGCGACGTTGCGCGATATTAGGCAGTCAGCGGGGTGGATGGCAGGTGCCGAATGGGGCAACGAGGCGTGGTGTACAATTGCAAAAGGCGGTGCATTCCAGGGTGGTGTAGCATCATGGGGCACTCTGGCGGCCTAGGATAGGACGGGAAGGCATAAGTCAGCGTGAGACTGTGGATTAGGAGAGAATGGGACAGAATGGGGCAACGAGGGTCCGCGTGAAACTCAGGACGCTGCTTTCCAGGGAGGAGGAGTACAATGGAGAATTTATGGGGTGTGTGGGGTAGAACGGGAGGCGTACTGCAGCGTGAGACCGTGTGGGGCAGGCAGGGTGATAGTGGTAGAAAGAGCCAACGAGGGGTGGTAAGGAACTGCAAGGGCGGGGCTTTCCAAGGTAAAGTCGTAGCATGTGACAGGGGGGCTAGACCGCGAGGCGCTGGTCAGCGTGAGACAGTGTGAGGCAGACAAGGGAAATGGGGTGGGAGGGAGCAACGAGAGTAACGTGGAACTGCATAGGTAGGCACATTCCAAGGTAGAGTGGTGGCAGAGGGGAGGGGCGTGAGGTAGAACGGGGAGCCGCAGGGCAGCGTGAGTAGAGTGTGGGGCAGGCAGGGTGACGCGCCGTGGGTTGTGGTGCGGGGTGGCATAGAACAGCACAGGATTCGGCCGGGGGCGCGGGGCGTCGCGGGGCGTCGCGGGGCGTCGCGGGGCGGGCGGCGGCGTGTGCTGCAGGCGGCACGGGGAGGGCGCGAGCCGCGCACTGTAAGAAGCGCCGGCGCCGCCCCCTGTGTATATCGATTGCGAGGGGGAGGTGAGGGGGGGACTGCGGCGCACATTCCGTCCGCGGCGGCGGCAGCTGTCGCGCGCCAGCAGCTGCGCCCCACATGCCCCGCGCAGCGCGCAGCTGCTGCCGCCGCCGCCGCGGGCGCTGTTGCCGGCGCTGCGCGGGACCAGGGGCCCGGGGTTCGCCTCTCGGGGCTTGAGTGAGTGAATGAGTGAGTAAGTGATGAGCAAGTGATGAACGAGTGAGTGATGAGTGAATGAGTGATGAATGGGTGAGTGAGTGATGAGTAGGTGAGTGAGTGAGTGGGGAAGTGAGGGAATGAGTGAATGAGGGAACGAGTGAATGAGCGAACGAGAGAATGAGGAAATGAGAATGAGGAAATGAGGATGAGGGAATGAGAATGAGGGAGTGAGAATGAGGGAGTGAGAATGAGGGAGTGAGAATGAGGGAGTGAGAATGAGGGAGTGATAATGAGGAAATGAGAATGTGGGAATAAGAATGAGGGAATGAGGAGGGAATGAGTGATTCAGGAGTGTATCGTGTTTCCGTGTACGACAACTACTTAGGTCATTATTCCTGAGAGTATTGTGTATGTTTTATCCGGGCTGTCTTCCTCCCCTACTGGAATAAGTGATCCTGCGACGGCTCATCCGTCAGCGTGCGGGGATTTCCCGCTTCCTGGTATCTATTTCCGCGGGGAAATAGTCCCTACCGGGTCAAGCTCCCTGTGGGTTCTAAGCGGGATGTGTCGGGCGTCTGTAGTATAAAACAGGAGGAGGGGTTAACGAAGGAAAAATTTGGAAAGGGAATGGTTCGTTGATTAGGTACTGCTCAGACATTCGTCTGGAATTGATCTGGGAAACCACGGAAAACAGAGCAGGATCAGGGTAGAACACGGCTCAGAGCAATCAGGCGCTAGAACTGTCCTCCAGACAGCGGCTGGATGGTGTCGAAAATCGGCCAACGGACTCAAACCCTAGATCTGCCGATCATATCCACCAAGAGGCATGGGCGAGTTCAACAATCGTGGAATACGTTTTCCCATGTTTATTTCGTATTACCGTTCAGTCACATCGCATTACCGAAACTAAACTGTGGAACTAATATTCCCTGTCATCGGCCCGCATCCGTTAAGGATTTAACAGTCCGCCGTTCTTCTACAATTCAAACAAATAATTGTAGTTATAAATGCCGCATTAGTAGTCATATTCTAAGAAAATGATTTTCCCTTTTTCTCTTATATTGTTAAAATGTAAGTTTTACGAAATGCATTACGTAAAACGTAATGAGATACAATCTCACAAATAACGTACTTGGTTATTTTTTAAACCTAAGCTATCTCCATGGTTTACAAAATTTAATCCATTTTGTTATCTACGTCGGCATAATGACGTTAATAGCTACAACAAACATACTAGTAAAGTTCCTACAATGTTTAGCGTACATTATTAATCACTATAAATCAATCAACCACAGGTCAGAGGTTTTCAACATCTTTTTAGAGGGATAAAAGACGTATTTACTAAACAACCAATATTGATGTCGCTTATTTCCTCTTTTAGTTTAACGAGATACACATCTCTAAGTAGTTCAAAATATATAAATGATACGTTAGCAATAATCGTATTCTTGGGTATATTCCGTACATTCTTATTTTTTGCATGAACCACTAGTATTTACGAAGATTACTTTTCGGGTTGCCTTCACATTTCTCCAACTTTTTCAGAGGGAGAAAGGAGGAGGGGATACCGAAAGACGGCGATCACATCCTTTGCATAGAACACTCCGACCGCTGCAGCGTCGACGCTTCCGCCTGAAACGCCCCAGAGGCGCCGCGTCATGAAAGGAGGTGTGGGCCACCTGGTGTCGCCCGCGCCACGGCGAGCGCCCGACCGCAGCCCGACTTCCGCACCGCCACTTCTGCCGCCTGCTCATGATCCCTCGAATTGGAACGGCTAACGCGAATACAATACGATATAGTGGCAAATATTAGAGGATGAGGGACTTCAAGACGCGTCAACTACTAGGGTCATTAGTCCCATGAGTGTAGTGTATGTTTTGCTCTAGAGTTGCCGGTGGTCTTCCCCCGCTAGATGGCGAGATCCAGCGCCGACCTATCATGCTAGCCAGGTTGTCCCCAACCAGGTATCTCCCACAACCGGGTCACCGCCCCAGCCGGGGCAAGCTCTAAACCCCTGACTGGTCTCCCGGCATGTGCGGTAGTGTAGTGCATGTTAGTGTGTAAAGAGTGTGGATAGGACAAGGAACCTTACGGACCACGGGGGCGAGACAGCAAGGGCGGGCCCGCGTGGAGGGGGACAGCTGAGGCGCGTGGCGAGACGGGGCGTCGGGGACGGGAACCGCTTGAGCGGGGCCGCAAGCCCGCGTGGGCGGGGTCGCGTAGGCGGGGTCGCGTAGGCGGGGTCGCGTAGGCGGGGCAGCGTGGGAGTGGCCGCGGGGCCGAGACAGCGGGGTAGGGCCATGAGGGGCGGGGGGCGGTGGTAGGAGTAGTAGTGGGCGGGGCAGGGGGCGTGGGCGGCGGCGCCTGCTGCTCCAGCCAGCCCGCTCTCAGTGCTGCGCGCGCAGCCAACGCCGACGCTGCGCCTGAGAACGGCTGCGCCGATTTTGATTAAATTTTATATTGGAAGCTCTCGCCAAATGTCGGCGCGTTTCGACTTTCATAAGCAGCGTTAAAGTGGAAGCGGAATTTGCACCAGAGCAGGTTCTTTGCCCTCGCTTCAGTTTTCTTTACGTCTAGGAGTGGCAAATGACCAGGATTTGATTCGAAGTTGTGTGACAAGTACATGATTTACCGACGAATTATAATTGTATTACATTTCGTTAGCTGTGACAGAATGTCACGAAATATCTTACGCCACATTATACTTAATACACCACCGTAATAAATACTTGCATAAATCATACTATTTAGTTATTCGTGTAAGACAACGCTTCCGCGGTCGGAGTACATGTGACTAAGCGAGGTGTCATATCTTTAGTAGAGGAAACAATGTTTAGGTCACTATGATCAGGGTTTTTCTCTGAGCAGAATGCATTCTTTAGCGATAGGCCATTACTATAGGTCATCTACTAAGGCTGGAAAATGTGTGACGAAACAATCGCCTTTTTGCCTAGGTGCCCTTGGCGACACCGAGACAATGTTCAACTTCACCCATGCGCGTCTTGGAAATAGTCTTGACTTTACTGAATTCATATTCGTGATCGAATATGAATTCGATCGTTTTTGTTTCTTTGCTTTTTTATGAGTAAAGAATTTAAAGTCAAACACTTAGGAATTCAGTCTGGCCACACAAAAATCGGTATAACTGCTTTTCAGAAATGATAACCTGGTGTTATTTTCCATACATTCCACGTTTCCAGGTTGATGCGCGGGCAGCAGGAGTTGACGCTTCTAAGACTGTATAAAATAACGTCTCATAGTTTGCAATTAGTTATTATGTGACTCCTACATTATTGGAAGCTGATGCCACATCTGAACTAGCAGTGTTTACAGATGATATAAATAACCCTACTGTTTACCCTGGCTCTGACTCAAAAACAGTTTTGACACGTTTTTTATGACGATATAGAGGCTTCCTTTTCATGAAACTGCAGATAACAGTGGGCCGAGATTTTGCAAATCGTGGTATCACAAACTATTGTTGATGTCCGTTATAGGCTGCTGGTACTCCACTTGAATTCTTCTTCAGTATGTTTTCTCCTTAAAGCAATTTGCTAGTGTATGTAGAAAGACGTACCAAAGTAAAAAGAATTAATTATAACGAATGGAATTAAAAACATTTCCATTCAGTAAATTAAATATACTCATTAATTCCATGTAAAATCGTTTTTTATCTCAGCAATTAAAATTCCACTATTACCAGTCAGAACTCAGGAAAGGGGGAAGAATCAAGTAATTAACTCTCTATGGACACAAAAAAATTGCACATCACAGATTAGATAGAACATCAATCAGCAACATTTATGAACAAATACTTAGTTACTACTACTTAGTGATATTAATATTTAAAGTACAATTATTTAAATTGGCGAATGAAACAAAAATTTACTGTTATTTAATATACGTATTGTGGATGTACGTGTACGTCAATATATCTATAATTGTCAATATACGTATTTTTTCAATATACGTTACGTAGCCATCATACTTTCATTTATTAAACGTGATGTCGTAGGAAGATATCATCTGGTGCTTCCGCCAAGAATCTGTTTAGTTCTTTTCTGCCAAAGAAGTGTGATTTTTTTGAACAACTTCAGTATTTTTTGATTGTACAAAATATATTAAGGTTTTGCAATGTGAAAAATCAATATCGTCTTTCACTCGTAAAGTCTTCTTCAGTACGACTCCAAGCACGTTGGTTTGACATTTGCTAATGGAACAACATAAAATATTTATCATGAATAAATTAAAAGCATAAACTTGAAAAATATTTGGTGTAAGCATATTACAAATGTGAAAATATACTAACGTAATTACCCGTTCAGAAAAGTATGCAAGCAAAACCCTTTCTGAATCATAACTGGCTCGCTTTTCCATTTTCGTAGATTGACAAATATTATATTATCTTTCATATGTGTCTTTACATTTGCTAGGATGTAATGTTTGCATTGCTTTGTCAGCTTCTTCTAATAGTCACTCTGGAATGTGATTAATATCTTCCATTTTAATATCGTTTCCTTATCCTCTAAGTTACTAGGTGATCATAAATGCACAGTGCAAGGTCCACTTAAATGAAACTTGTTAAAAACGAATATGACGTCATCAAATTATGCCTCGAATGTTAAAGAGAGAAAAATTCACAAAATTAAAATTATTTTTAAATGGAAACAAAATAATATTGAACTAAAACGTGGATAAAAGGGTATCGCCCTCGTGGTTAATCAATCTCGTTCCTATCATCGCTCGTTTTCATGAACATACTACAAGTACAATTATACAATTTTTAACCACTTATTTTGTTAATTCGTATAATGGAAGATCAAAATGTAATTTTGAAACTGCAATAAATCATTTCTGTAATGATTCCTTTTGGAACACTAGACTTTCCACATAACTAATAACCATCCACAGAATAAAGAGTTTACTCTTGGTTCACAAAGAGTTTACTCTTTACTGTGGAATTTACAACGGTCAATTTTCTTAAATTAACAGAGGTAAAATATTACACACTTGAATTGTCTATGACAATTGGTAATACGTGTTTGTAATATGTAAGTAACATTGCACTTCAACCAAGAGAAACCACAGTGAATACCGGTCGAAATCTCATAGCATTATTTCTTCCGTTGCGAAATCGAGCATTTGATTTCTGAAATAATTTATTCCCCAGTATCACAATAATAGGTGAACAAGGCGAAAAAATACATTCACGAAAGAACAGAGTGAACGAATTCAAACGCGATCCCTTTGAGGTCGCTGCTCAAACTAACCCGTCCCCGCTCTCTCGCCCGCCCCCGCCTCCGCCCCTCCCCGCTCCTGCCAAGCGCAGGCGCCGCTCCCGTCGCCTCCTCCCTCGTCGCACAGTGGGCCGAAATGCGTGAAGGCGAGATCACCAAAATTGTAAAGGGGTAAAGCGTGGTACATCAATATCTGAAATTTTCCAGGGATAAAGAATTAAGATAATGCGAAGTTTGTTAAATTAAGCTTCTTAATCGCAAATGAACTTTTTAATGTAAATATCAATTGCAGTGTGTCCGTTTCCAGTTCAGTAGTGATAAGAAGACAACGATAAAAACGTAAAAGAAAAATTGTTCAATGTTAAAGTACTAGTGCTTTTATTCTTCTTTCTGGTCACTTGTTTTTTTCTGTTCATCATGTTACACAAATAAAATAATAAACCGTAAAATTGTAGAAAGAGTATTGCGCTACGGTGTGTATAATGTCCTAGTGCTTGTGTGGGTATGCTTGTGTGGGTATGCTTGTGTGGTTGTGCTTGTGTGAGTTTGCTTGTGTGTGGGTGCTTGTGTGTGTGTACTTGTGTGTGTATTTGTGGATGTACTTGTGTGGGTGTGCTTGTGTAGGTGTGCTTGTCTAGGTGTGCCTGTGTGGGTGAGCTTGTGTGGGTGTGATTGTCTGGGTGTGCCTGTGTGGGTGTGCTTCTGATGATTTACTTGTGGGGTGTGTGCGTGTGGGGGTGTGCGTGTGTGGGTGTGATTGTCTGGGTGTGCCTGTGTATGTATGCTTCTGATGTGCTTGTGTGGGTGTGCATATATGGGTGTGCGTGTGAGGGTGTGCTTGTATGCGTGTGCTTTGTGGGTGCGCTTGTGTGGGTTTCCTTGTGTGGGTGCGATAGTTTGGTGAGTTTCTTTGGGTGGGTTTATAAGAGTGGGTTTGTGTGGGTGGGTGTATGCGCTTTGTAGGTGCGCTTTAAGGGTGCACTTGTGTGATAAGGTCATAAGGGGGTGGTCATACGGGGTGTATATACGCGTGTGTGCATGTGCATGCGTGCGTATATGCATGTGCGTGTGCGATCGTGCATGTGCATGTAACCCACTGTCTCAGCAGAGCAGCGGTGCCGCCAGCCCGCGCTCGTCATGTATTTTTAAACGGCAAAGGAAAACAGTTTTCGAAACGGACACGGCGTGAAAACGCTGAAATTTCCAGCGCGGCGCGTCACTTGGAAAGTCCGATTCTTTGTGTTTACGCGGTGCTCATTAACAAATAAATGTGCGGACGAAGCTTGTCTAACCTTCATGTGGAAGTGAATGCATAAGTAAAGAATTCCACGTGCGATTAAATAATGAATGCAAAACTATCCACTAAACTGTTGCGAGTCCAAAATATTTTTTCGGACTTCCTTGATTCGGGAAAGTTATTTGAATGGACTAGTATCGGTAGAGGCGTGATTAAAGGTAAAACCTTATGATCAGATGGACCGATAACTTAGAGGCGAAACTAATAAACGTAGCCATAGTTAGGACACGAGTTTTGATTCCAATCATATCCCAGAAATTTCCATGATTCGTTAAATGTCAGAGAGTTTGTGGCTTCAACCGGTGTCGAATTCGTAGTTTGCTCTAATCGATGATTCCACTATTTTCTGTGACCACTTTTAAGCGAAAACTGGAGCCCCACTCTATATTAGCGATCCAGAATCGAACTCAATCTCCCCCTCCTATCAGTCTCTCGTGATTTGGACTTGCACGTCATGGAGGAGGAAGTTCCTTTATTATGTGGAAGACGGCCACTATTTATGGATTGAATGGCTCTAATTGTTTATTATTATTATTATGTATTAGTGTTATTATTTTATTGTTGTTTTTATTATTATAGAAGTATCTTTCTTCATTTACAAATTCCTATAAAAAAGTTTGACAATATGTAATGAAAACCTTGACTTTTTATGCAGTAGCCCAAAACAAATTAGCATTGGTGCAGAGAAACAATATTTTAAATTATCTCCACAAGATCTGCGCCTTCAACCACGATCACTTTCCTGGCATCTTTGCTTGAATTGTAGAGTAGTAGCATGTTTATGCTCTCATTTTGTGACATAACCATCAGGGATAATTGGCGACTGGTCTCCCGTATGAACAACCACTGCTTTTATTCCTTTCATTTATTCTCAACATCATTCAAAGATAATTTTAAAAGAATGGTCGAATGAATGTAATAATTGATTCTCCAATAGCAACCGTGTATATCAGCGCCCTCTGCAGTTCCCACCGGCGGAGTTTGCAGTCGTGTCTTCAAACCGAGCTCTCAGTCGAATTCAAATACATTTCAAATTCAAATAAATTTCTCAACATTCTGCAATCTCATGCAGATTTGGGAATTTTTCGTAATTGCAGAACTGAGTACTATAACCTACTTGATTCAATGAACTGTAGATTTTCCAAAGTCATGTCATAACATAGTAACGTGTAAACGAGACCACAACTGTCCAAACGAGAAGAAAGAAAAAAAGAATAAGAAAATAAGCGCTACCACCTCTCTTTAAACGAACATTCACGAGCGCTTAACGCCGCGTTAGTTGAACTTCAGCCATTGCGTTTAGAAGTACGTAGTAAAACTCACGAGCAACTTACAAACGAAAACTAGGTGATACACCAAGTTAAACGCATCAAACGGTAAAACTGGTCCCTAGTGTGCGAGGGTGCTAATAAGATACCAATTAACATCAGTAAACCGGCACTAGCTTTCAACCAGCGAATAAAATTACGATTTTGCCGGCCTCCAAGCATGCTTGTGCCAGAGAGCGGTGCCAAGACGGCGACGTGGCAATGTGCTAGATGTTGAGCGCTCGGGAGTCCTCTTTCGAAGCCCAGTCGATGGCTGCTTCTGCCTCGGGCTGTTTCTGAGAGCGAGGCAGTAGAAGCCGCCGCAGGGGTGGAGGAGGGGGGGGAGAAGCAGAGGGTGGGGGCGAGAGGGCGGCGTCCGCCTGTCGCGCTGTCTTCGCCTCCGCCTCCCGCCTGGCCTCCCGCGTGCCTCTTCCGGTTCCCTCCCCAAACAAACGCCCCGCACGCGCCCACCGGAAGTGCTCTCCTCCGAAACCCGGAAGCGCCGTCCTCGCGCGGGCCGCAGATGGCCAGCAGCACGCGCCCTCCCCTCTCCTCTTCTCCTCCTCTCCTCTTCCCCCTCTCGCAGCCACCCGGCCCCCGCCGCCCGCGCCCGTGGAGGAGACGGATGGAGGCGAGGTGAGACGGGACGAGACGACGATAACGCAACCACGGAGAGCGAGACGTGGCACGGCGAGGCGAGATAATTCGAGGCGGGACGAGCGACGAAGCATGGTACGACCGGGGGGGGGGGTCGTAATGAAGTAGGGCGAGGCAAGACGAAGTGGGACGAGACGAGGCGGGACGAGACAAGGTGGGACGGGACGAGACGAGGCTGGACGAGACCAGTCGAGGCGGGATGAGACGAAACGAGGCGGCACGAGATGATTATTACTGATTCCGGGCGCGTCAACTACGGAGGTCATTAGTCTCGTAAGTGTAATGTATGTTTTTCATCGGGAGGTGAGATGATATTCCCCCTTTGGATGGCGAGATCCGCCTCGACCTTCCGGCCGACTAGCGGGGTTTTCCGAGGTATTTCCCGCCAGTGGGGCACCGCTCCAGCTGGGACAAGCTCTAACCCCCGTCCGGACTCCCGGCTTGTGTGACAGTGTAGTGCATGTTAGTGCAAGTCTGGTAAGGGCACGACAGGACACGGAAGAGGAAGGAAAGATCGCGCAAGTTTCGTAGCCCGTTTGTTAGGTTACTGCTCCGGCATTCCCCTGGTGTTGATCGGAGAAACCACGAAAAACTACCGATCAGAGCAGCCGGCCGCTAGAATTCTTCCCCAGACAGCGACTGAATTCGACCCAGCTGACCAGGAACTCGAAACTAGGACCTCCCGGTGAGAGGCCTGCAATGCCATTTGATGCACTCCCTCCCTTCCTCTCTCCCTCCACTTCTCCTGGTCGGATGAGACGAGGAGGGACGAAGTATGGCGCGACCAGGGAAGGCAAGACGATGCAGGGCGAGAAGAGGAGGGACAAGACGAAGCACGGAGCGACAGGGAGGACGAGACGCGATGAGACGGGACGAAACGAAGCACGGCGCGACCTACGATAAGAAGATGCAACAGTGAGGGTTTTTTTTAATGAAGGCGAAATTAATCTAATGGCTTTCCCACAGCAACGTTAAGACTTGTTGCGTGATTATTATATCATAAGCGCCTCTGAAAATGATCTGAAAATGATCGAGGGGATCATGTATTAGATGAGAATGGCTTGCATATTATGACTCTATTGTTACGCCTTCTCATACGCAATAATCTATCTTCATTCGACTTATCATTTAAACTTCAAGATTCAAATACAAAATTAAAATATTAAATAATAGAGTAAATGAATCGTTAATTTAGTGCAACGACTCATCACATTTGAAAGCTTAAGGAGTCCTTATTTTATTGTTTTAAAATTCTGGAAAGCTTTTCCTCGAATTTTGATTGTTTTACTTTGAAACATGTGTACATTAAATCTTCTCTTAATCCAACCCCACTAACCCGTGTCGACGTGGATGTGATCATTCCCAGACCTCAGACGCGAATTGACATAACGCGCCCGGCCTCACAGTGTTTATTCACTTATCGACTCTGGCGTACTGTTTTACAATATGATGAACAAGTTTCAGCTTGGTCTGCGCTTGATACGTCAGTCACATGACTAAAATGATACATTGTCACGAATATGACAATTTTTGTGAACTGTCGGCAAGTGAATCTTTCAGTATTGTGGGCCACACGTAACAACATACATCCAAATCCAAATAAAGTAATGTCGCAAATTGTTTTCTTGAATGTTACTGTTACAGGGAATCTCTTACCACTAGGTTTGAAAATGATGAAACATCATTGGGTTGGGACATCCATGTCGATGTTTCAAAACTTCGATGTGTTAATAGAAACATCGACGTATTCGAAACATCGATATTTTAAACATCGATTTATTAAAGTCGATGTTTTCTGAACATCGATGTTTTGTGTTGTGTGTGTTGAAAAGTTAAAGTATGAAATTATAACTAACGTTATCACTAACTGTGTATCTCTAGCTCTCTATCTCTCTCTGTCTACATATGTTTATCTCTATCTGTGTACCTCTATCTATGTATCTCTCTCTCTCTCTCTTTGTCTCTCTATCTCTCTCTATATACTTCTCTCTCCCCCTCTCACTCTCTCTCTCTCTCTTCCTCTCGCTCGCTCACGCTCGCGCTCCACATGACCCTGATGCCCTGACACATTGCATACGAAGAGACGGACAACAGGTGCGACAGGCGTACGACCTTTCCCTTGTTCTCGAACCCTTCTTCAGCGAAGTGAGGAAGCTCTGACCCATTGAGACGACCCTGGGCGCTCATGCTTTTAGACTCAATTTTGGAAATTGTTTTTATTCTTATTTTTAACTTTGTTTTGTTAATTTAGTTTTTATTCCAATTTAATAAACGCGTGCCACAGTCAAATTAAATTTTGTCTCGCACGAACGTTTAATGTTTCTGTTTCTGTGTTTAAAAAAGTAAAATGGTTTTGAGTCAATGTATTATTATCGTTGATGTTTTAATTTTTTACTACGATGTTTTATTATCAGTGTCACATCACTAATTGTCATGCGGGTCCTGAGACTTTATAGGCGGGTAGATGGGGTATTCTCTTTGTCCTTTTTTCTTGAAAGAATTCTAAGATACCAAGATCCGCACACGGATGTACGGGCCATTTGCTGTTTGTACACCCCAGCAGAACAGTTGCGCCGTCGTGGCCGCGAATGCAACGAGAAGGTTCAGTAGTTCTTTCAATTGCACCTGGGAGCGCTGAGATCGCTTACTCATGCTGAGTGAGGAAATGAGATAGAAACGGAGCTAATTCAGTCATTCGTGTTTCAGTTGAATATGGAAGTAGTTAGATAAATTTAGTACACAAAATGCTTCTTTTACTTTAATTTTGAGCCTGTAAGGACGCATGTAGTACATACACCATAGACATGGAATACTTTTGTTGACGAAAAGCTAAAGCATATGGATAGATGAACACCAGTGAAAGAAGAGTATTTAAGAAGAAACTAGCGAGTACTCTCGCATGTTGTACCCCACCCTCTTCCTTATTTTTCCATTTATATATTAAGCCTGTAATAGATGTTTTTCTTCAAGACCTTCTTATCCTCCGTCACTTGTCCTATTTGTCACCTTGTAATTGATAACAATATATAACAGCCATGTCAATACAAAACTATTCTTATTTAAATTTATTATCGAGCAAAGAGGTACTTTCGTGTAATTCAATCGCGTAGATTATCAAGTAATTAATTTCACATACAGTAGGAGATTATCCAGGCTCTGAACAGGTGGGGAAGAATCGGGAAGCGGTGAACCAGCAAAAATGTAATAGAATGGCCAAGAAGATCACATATGGTAGATTACGATGTGAGAAACGTTTCTTTGAAGCCTTTGGCCTCAAAATTGTAGCTTTTAAGGCTCTAGAACGCTTCATTTGGGAATTATTATACGATACAGCTTTTCAAAAACCTGACGTGCGTTGCGGATTGCATTTTTCATGAATATTTATATGCGTTTTTTTAAACAAATCCTTCCTATTTTTAAAGTCAAAGTGCAATTCGTCTCGTCTCCGTGAAATTCTCTTTCTTTAGAGACCTCATTTATAAAGATTGGTTGCGTGTGAGAGCCGCAAAGGGAAGGTATACGACTGAAATAATATAGGAGACGATACTTCAGTGGTAGTTACGCGAGGAAAGACCGTCAAGATAAGTTGTATTTTGGTATAAAAGACGTTGTAAATTTTGAGATGGCTAGACTATAGGATGTTTTATGTTAATCACTTATGCCCAAGACCAAAGTCTCGCGGTCGACTTGGAAACGCGCAAACAAGGCGAGTCTCAGTGGCCGGATCTATTGCCGACATTTTTTGGTACGTTAGCTACATTTGCGCCTTTGAGCGCTACACATGCAAATTTACCCTCCTGGTAAGTGGCGGATCTGGGGAGGGGCATGGGGCCATGGCCCCTCCCAAAAGGCCTAGAGTTTGGCTTTGTTGCTTCCCTCTATTTGGCAAAATTGATTTAAATATTTCTTTATATTAGACTTATTTAATTATTTACACAATACTATTGTGTAGTATCATATAGGCACTACAAAAATTATCTACAATATAATAACAAATGTATTTATTTCTTACAAAATCTAAGATCCACCCCCAAAAAATGATCGGTTAGATCCGCCCCTGCTCGTGGTCCAACATGACTCATCCTATATAATATCCATGGTTATTTGTGCATGTGCCAACTCTTTCCTTAAATGTAGGTTTTGGCTTTATAAACATTGAAACCATACTAGATTTGAAAATATAATATCATTTCGAGCAACAGCCCATCTAATGGCTCATGGGCAGCGCGGTAGATTCCTGCGTTGCGATCCTGGGTTCGATTCTCGGTCGACGTAAAAATAGAGCTGTAGCTTTCTAATGCAATCGTCTTAGTTTCTACAGCTTTGGGACGAAAGAAGAGCTCAGGCAGGCCACGTATGCTACATACGGTGAAAGGAATACGTCATGCTCGCCATATATCTCCGTTATTTGTAGGATAATAAATAAAAACAGGGCCCAAGGCTGGAAACATCGATAGCTGGCAAAAGTCGAATTAATCCGACCCTTGAGAACGCCAAATACATATACACCTTTCGAGCAACAAAACAATATGTTAAAACTACATTTTGGTTTTAAGAGGTTTCGGATCCAATCCCGGTGAACCGAAAATTAGAGGAAACATGCTGAATCGTCCATTTCAGAAATAGCGGCTTCTGGTTGTCTATGTTTTTCGGTAAACTTTATATGACGGATGTGCTTTGACAGTTTTATTCTTCTGTGTCTGCGTGTCACATCAAAGACGTCCACAGATGCCGGTTTGCCACACGGTTTTTCGATATCTCGTGCTTTCAGCTCAGCGGCCGGTTGTCTTTCTTGGTCCCCAGCACACGCGTCATTCGCCTGGCCCTTTTGAGAAACTCCATTCCATCCACACCTCCGACCGACTGAGGTGGTTCTGGACAACACTTCTTCCCTCTGCAGCGTCTCTGAACGGAAGGGGAAAGTTCTGATTCGCAAAGGTGCAGCGTGTTTTTATACTAGCTAGATAGGTCGAAATCAGCTGCTCTCTCTCTCTCTCTCTCTCTCTGGAGGAGAATTCTAGCGAACGGCTATAATGAACAGTAGTTTTTCATGGTTTCTCTCATCAATATCCCGCGAAGACCGGTGTAGTTCCTGTCAAACGGGCCATGGACCGCGCAGCGACCTTCCCGTGTTCATTCTTTACCTCTCCACCACCCGTTCGAGATACACACCTGCATATCCTAGAATACCTCAAATGATGGAAACCTATCAGTAGATTAGAGTTCGCTTCGGCATGTAGTGTAGCGTTGGCACATGCTGATGGTTTTTAGTTATCCTTTGTATATAAGATCTTGTTAATTATATCAGTAATCTAAGTAAGAATAACAGTCCTATTTGGTTCATCTCTCTCTCTTTCTCTCTCTCTAAATGTAATAATCATAACCACTTTAGTGTGTATGCATTTAGAAGTAAATTTTAGAATACATTTTAACTATTTAAAATGTATTATATGCTTATATATTATTAAATAAATATTATTTCCCTCGTTAATAAATTGCTCATTATTAATTAGAGCATAATGGGTAGGTTTACGATTATTTGCTATATTAATTCTTTGATGTATACTTTATAGGTAATTATCAATATATTTTCCTTTTCTGTAAGCAAAAAGAAAAGGAAAAATTAGGCAGTAGTATTATTTTACCAATTGCTGGATTAATTAAATTTATGAAATGTTACGAGGATAGTTATTTAAAACGGTATATTGATTTAAATGATTTATTGTTTGTTGGGTCGAAAAGGGAGCATTGAGCAATTTGATTGGTTGCTGTGTCTCCACAAGGTTCTACATGTAGGCCGACCGGTAGAACGACAACAAATTTCACTTTCCTGCAGGGTATAAACACCACCATCTGTCGGGGTAAAAGCATTACAGCTAAGGAACTAATGACCATAGCAGTACTCGCGACCGAACGCGCGCGACTAAATCAATCAATCAATCCTCCTCCCTGTTTGGACAGTGCAGGGCCGGAGAAGTCGCAACGTTGCAAGGGAAAGTATAGCAAGTGCGTAGAGCGCTGTGGGCGCGTGGGGCAGGGCTGAAGAGGCCCTCGATGGCCGCGGCTGCGCTGCAGATCAATTTGCGGCGGCGGCTGCTGGAGCGGCCTCTACATTACCCGCCGGTGGTGGCGACAGCCCGCGCACTATGGCAGGCGCCCCTCGCAGCCGGCGCCGCACCCTCCCCCCCGCGCTCCACGCCCCGGCGGTCGTTAGCCCCCCGCACCAGCCACGCGCCACGCCACACCCAGCGCTCCCCGCCCCGCTCCGTACCACCATGCCCCGCCCCAGACATACCCCACCTTCTTCCCGCTTTGCCCTGCCGTTCTATAAACTAGCACTCGTTAGCCCTTCGTAGCCTTCCACGCGCCCCGCCACACACAACGCTCCCCGTCCCCCATCAGACTACCATGCCCCGCCTTTCCCCCGCCGTGCTCCGCTCCGCCCTGCCGTCCTGTAAACCAGCACCCGTTAGTTCCTCCCAGCCACGCGCCACGCCGCACCCAGAGCTCCCATCCCGCACCGTACGACCATGCCCTGCTCCACACATGCCCCGCCTCCCCCCCCTCGTGCTCTGCTCTTCCTGTCGTCCTGGAATCCAGCACTCGGTAACCCCTCGCACCCAGCCACGCGCCCTGCCACACACTTCCCGTCCCCGCACCGTACCACCATGCCGTCACCCTACACATGCCCCGCCTTCTCCCCGTCGTGCCCCTCTCCGCCTGCCGTCCCGTTAACTAGCACTCGTTAGCCCCTCGTACTCAGTCACGGACCATGCCTCAACCAGCGCCATCCGTCCGTGCCCCGTCATACTCAATGCTCCCCGCCCCGCTAGCAGCCACTTACCGACCCACTCAGTCCCAAGCTCGTCCCACAATCGCCTCGCCCCACCCGCCCTACCCCGCCCCGCCTCGCCCCCGCCTCGACTCGCCCCGACCTCCAATAACCCAGCACTCGTTACCCTCTCGCACTCCACCACGACCCAGAAGAGCACCTCCCTCCGTCTAGCGCTGTGCATTTCCCTCCAACAACCACGCACCGCGACTTCCGCACCGTCGTTCTCCACCCACTCTCTCGCACTCCTATCCGTCCCCGCCCCGTGTCCGTCATGCAGTCCCTCTGACCGGGAGGTCCTAGGTTCGAGTCCCGACGGCGGCAGAATTTTCGACACTAGCTTGTCAGCTAATGTCAGAGAATTCTAGCGGCCGGCTGCTCTGATCGGTTGTTCTCCATGGTTTTCTCCGATCAGCACCAGGCGAATGCCGGAGCAGTACCCTAACAAATGGGCCACGGACTGCGCGCGATCTTTCCTTCATCTTCCTTGTCCTATCTTCTCCCTTACACACACACACACAATTGCACTACACTACCACACACGCGGGAGACCGGTCGGAAGCTTACAGCTTGTCCCGGTTGGGGCGGTGCCCCGCTGGTGGGTGATACCTGGTTGAGGGGAAAACCCCCTAGTCGACGGTAGGTCGTCGCCAGATCTCGCCATCCAGCGAGGAAAGATCATCGCTCAACCCCCGAGAAAAAACACACACTATACCTTACGGGACTAATGACCTAATTAGTTGACGCGCCCGGAAACATGAACGAATTCAATCAATCAATCAATCGTGTCCGTTACGATCAATCGTCCCCGCATACGATTTCTAACCGAATCGCTCCGTCCCGCATCCATCCCGTACCCTGTATCACGTCCATCCCGGCCCCCTACCCTTGCCACTGCCCGCATTCACAATCGCACTCGCACCCACCCGTCTTACCCTTCCTTTTCCGACCCCAGCCAAGTTTCGAGAGCCTCGACACGCCTCCCACGAGGCGTGATCGCGGCTGAGCACAGCGCGTCACGTCCCCCCCCCCCGGCCTTCGCTGCCACCAGTGGACGCGGACCGACGGCAAATGTCTTTTTATTCAATTATTTATTTAACCCAAACACCTGTTAAAAACTATGACTGACGTATGGGAGGGAGTGCAATATGTATGTTTTATGACCCCTAATCTGTCATAAAACTAACTTAATTTATGAATATAGGTAGCAACAAGGAAGAATATTGTTAAATATCAAAACTACAAAATTGAAGATAGATATTTTTGCTTCAAACAAAATCTGTTGTACAAAATTAGCTCTCTAAAAGAGGTCATGTACAAGTTTTTATAAAAGAAGTTTTCGTGAATTTCTTTTGAAAATTAATGAAACATCTGGGCGTCTCGCCAACTGTAGACCACAAGAACAGTTATTTGGAAAACAGTAATGGATCAAAAGAATATGCAAAATATTAATGTTATTTATTTATAATTTACTATTGAAAATTCTAATATTCATTTGATTTTACTCTATTCTGCAATTTGTATTCCCGCTCCTTATTTCCTACCCTTTGTGAACGTCATTTGAGTCTTCTGGGTATCGAAATAAAGGCAGGTATGCGCCACAGGTGCGTGGTTTGAATTGAATGGATTTGGATTTTATTATTATTAGTATTTCTAATTCTCAACATGAAAGAAAAATTGAAAAAATTGAGTACCATATAGTATGAACATTTTAACTTTAATATTTTATCTAGCCTTTCTAACTTTTATTATACCTCTTGCTCATTTTAATTAGTTTATTTTTTATGTATTGACTTATTTACCATACTTATTTTCAAAATTGGTAAAAACATAATTTACCAAATTTTAAAGCTCTGGTATCTTTCCAAAATGTTATTTGTAACTTTTCTTTTCAAACTCCTGAAAAATTATATTGTAATTGAACAGGAAATAAATCATTTTAAAAAAATTATATTACCACCGTAGGCTGTCATGGGAAACAATGGAACAATAATTATTTAGAAGTTCATTATTGAAGGCGACAAGGTAAGGTAACGAAATGCGAATTTTTTTTCAATTCTTCTCTTTTTTAACATTAACATGGAACATTAACATGAGGATGTGTTTCATTTACTTATTTACTTTTTTATTTAACGTCGAAAGATGGAAACGAAACGTTTGTCCTTCGATTAGTAATGAGAATTTGAGGATATTTTAGGTTTGAAAACTTATGGAGCATTTAGCATTACATATTCAGACAAGGAGTAACGTGTAATTTGAGCAAAAGGGAACAAATTTGGAGAATATTAAAATACTGTAGAATTTAATAATTCCTGAAGAAAAACACTTATTGGAAATCCAAGCTCTTTAAAAATTAAATTAAAACTTGATTTGAACTCTTGTAAGGAAATGATTGTAATGAAATGGATGTGGGCCACTGTAATGTTTTCAATCATTCCCTTGGTCTCCCCCGAAAAAAATCTGCCTTCCATCTTATATATTAAAGCTGTAAAGAGGCCGAGTATGATGTTCCTCCTAATCGGTTCCATGTGAACGATTTTAAACAAATGAGGTACCAAAAAAGAGGAAAACAATTAGGAGTGGAGGAAATTATGTATTGAACAGATCGCAGCTTTCCTTTATTAATAAAATGCTAC
Organism: Acheta domesticus; assembly: GCA_031308135.1. Lineage (NCBI taxonomy): Eukaryota > Metazoa > Arthropoda > Insecta > Orthoptera > Gryllidae > Acheta > Acheta domesticus. The sequence continues at coordinate 77,939,009 of JAHLJT010003656.1, forward strand.
GAAATTTGCGTTGTTTGAAACCCGCGGCTAAAATGGAAATGAGAAATGACGTAATGCGCGTCTTTGCAAGTTGGCGGGAAATGGAAGAGTAAAATGGCGGAGCAAGTTCTTGCTCAGAGAACGTGTGGCTGCTGTTAAAACGATTGTGTTACTTTATAAAGGATAAAGGATTATTACAAATTGTAAGTATTTATTAAACTTTTTTATATACTAGCTGAACCTGTGCAATTACATCACACAGAAGGAGAGCTGTAGAAACGTTACCACAGAAAATACTGCATTTCCATAAATATTCACATGTTTTATATTTGCCAAGATCTTTTCACATACATATATAGATATTGTTTTTAACCTATAACAGCAAATACAGATTTCCCTGATTGTAATGACTGAATTGTTTTCATGTCATCACTGAAATTTTTATGTAAAGGGGCATACATTTTGTTTTTGTTTTTTCAGATTACTAATGACAACTGGACTGTGGAACGTTTGTAAATTTTTATTTTGACCTGACTGGTAAAAATTTTTGATATGCATGTAGGTTAATGATAATTGATTTGACGATAATAATAACAATGAAAGAGAGATCAGGTGTATGTTATTTTATTTTGTTGTAAGCTGAATATGTGTGGTTAACGTTTTGTGAATTGTTAGCTGATAGTACTGAAATAATTATCGACAGAACGTTATGTAATATATCCATGTATTGCTAAATGCTATAGAAAAAACAATCAAAAAAACCGGAATTATATTCTTGGATGTGTTTGTAGTGGTGCTGGGGCGAATTTCCAGGCAACAAAATTTGCCTTTCCAGAATAAGCACATTTCAATGACATTTCCTGTAATCGTGTGCACTTTATTGCCTCTCTCTATTATTTTGAGTATATCTAAGAGGAATAACTGTTTTTGTAGACTATATTGTAGACTGCATTGCCATAGGTGGTCTCAGGGGTCGAATTCTCAGTTTTCAAATTTCCTTCATATCGACAACTCATTGAAAATCTTGGAAAATCTCCACCTTTTAAATCGAGACTGCGTTAATTGGGAAAAGCCGTGCCAGTTCCATTAATTTTTTCTTTATTTAATTGATATTTCATTTTAAAAGAATGCTCGTTGTATTTCTCTATTATTAATAATCTTTAATTATTAATCGTTACTTTAATTATTAATGTAATTAACATATATATGAATATTTATAATTATACTACCTGGTACACGGCGCGTTGCTGCCACAGGAGAAATAATTCTGGAAATAGTTCCTATCCCCTATCTCTTTTCTCCTTTTCATTACCCCTCCCTCTTTTTCTTCCTCTCTTCCCCCTCTCTCATTTTCCCCACTTTGTCTCTCTTTTCTACCCACTCTCTGTCACTATTTCTCTCTCTCTCCCTCTGTCGCTCTTTCTCTTTTTCCCTCTGTCTTCCTTTTTCCTCTGTGTATTTTTCCCCTTTATGTCTCTTATTCCCTGCGTCTCTTTTCCCTTGTGAATGTTTCCTTCTGTGTTCTTTTTCCCTCTGTGTTCTTTTTTCCTCTGCCTCTCTTTTCCCCTCTGTCTCGCTTATCCCTCTTTCTCTCTTTCCCCCTCTCTCTCTTTCCCTCCGTCTTTTTCCCACTTCCTCTCTTTTTCCCTCTGCATCTCTTTTTCCCTCTCTCTCTTTCCCTCTCTATTTTACCCCTCCCTTTTCGCTGCCTCTTTTCTCTATTTTTCCCTCTTTCCCGCTACATTTTTCCGCGCTCTCTTTTCCCTCTCTTTTTCCCTTTCTCCTTTTTACTCTTCTCTCATCAACTTGCGCCGTCCGCTCCCACTTTCCTCCTCGACTTCGCCCCAAGTCACACGCAAATGCATTAGACTTTGCACTTAACTGAAGCGCTAGCTTGTGCCATTGTACTAAGCCTATGTTCTTCCCGCAAGTGCAAGCAATTAGTTGACAAAGTTTTATCGTAATCCAATGAACGGTACGGCAGCGCATTAAGCATGAACCAACAAACATTGATTTTTATGAATTAGATTATAATATAAATCATATAATTAATATATATCATAATAATTAATATAATTTCTTTCTCCTTTAAACGTCTTCACTTCTCACATCTCACGCACTCACTCAATTAACTTCATTTCGAATTACTTCACACGTGCACTCAAATCAAAATAGTAAACTAAAATTAGTCCTGATTTAAATATGCATTTGCCTTTACGACCTCTTGCCTAGCGTGCGTAAATGTGCGGCAGAAACTTCATAATTTCACAGAAGGCGTGATAAATCAGCGACCAGCCCAATAGGAGGGCATGCAGGGTCAGAGGTGAGGTTGAGGTAGGGGCAGAAAATGAGGCGGATATGGAGGATGGGGTAGATTCGTGGGTAGAAGCGGGAAGCGAATGCAACGATAGCGAAAACAGATGTTGAAGCAGAGAGGCGAGAGCGGAGCGGAGACGGAAGGTCTAGAGCGACGCGCAGACGCGAGAGCGGAGAAGAGAGGAGACGCTAGAGCTGAGCCGAACGGAAAGGTGAGAGCGGTGCGGAGAGGCAAGAGAGTGGCGGAGCGGAAGGACCAGAGAAAAGCGGAGCGGATTGGCGGAAGGCCGAGAGCGAAATGGAGAGCAAAGCGGAGAGGAAAGAGTGTGGCGGAGCGGAAGGGCCAGAGCGAAGCGGTGCGGAGTGGCGGAAGGGCGAGAGCGAAGCGGAGTGGAAAGTGGCGAGAGGGGAGCGGAGAGGAACGGCCAGAGAGGAGGGCGAGGGGAGAAGCGGCAGCGGAGATAAGCGCAGACGAGCGGAGCGGACGGGAAGCGCGGAGGGGCCGCGAGGGAAGGCGTGCGGCCGACTTTCTGCGCGCCGCTAGTAGCGCCCTCGCGAGCGACGCCTGCGGCTGACTGCGAGATGTATTGATATCGTGCAAGAAACTGACTGAATGAATGAATGAAGTCTCGTGAAGTCTGCCCGTGGCAGCTGAAAAATCACCACTACAATACTCCCACGCCGCCGCCGCCAGAGACTTCGCGGGCCCCGCCAGAGCACGCCGCCCCCCACCCCGCCCCTCCTCAGCCACGTCCCCGCTCCGCCCCTGCCGCGCAGTGGGCGTAATGCCGCCCCGGGCGAGCCCGCGGGTGGAGGGGACGGCAACGCCGACGGCGCCCGACGCATGGAACGATGGTCTGGGCGGGTTGCAAATGTAATTTTCTGGGCAGAAAAAATGGCTCTCAGTGCATCAATTGATGCCATTGCAGTCCCTCTGATCGGGAGGTTCTAGGTTGGGGTCCGGACGGCAGCAGGATTTTCGACACTAGCTTTGTCAGCTAGGTCGAATTCAGTCGCTGTCTGGAGGAGAATTCTAGCGAACGCCTGCTCTGATCGGTAGTTTTCCGTGATTTCTCCGATCACTACCAGGCGAATGCCGGAACAAACGGGTCATGGAGAGACCGGTCGGGGGTTTAGAGCTTGGCCCGGCTGGGGCGGTGTCCCGCTGGTGGGAGACATCTGGTTGAGAAAAAACCCTCTAGTCGATGGTAGGTCGGCGCCGGATCTCGCCATCCAGCGGCGGGAGGTCTCAACCACCTCCCGATGAATAAACGTGCACTACACTAACGGGACTAATGACCTCAGCAGTTGACGTGCCCGGAATCACTAACAATCAATCAATCAGCAGTCAAAGAGGAGGCATGAATGTAGCAGAAGAACCGAATTTCCAGCATCGGATACCCTGTATACCAATCGAGTCTCTGATGCAAATCCATTGATTAGTGATTCCTGTCGTTTCACTTTCTATGATCACTAGTCCCGTAAGTGTAGAGGATGGCGCGGGAGGTGTCTGTGATCTTCCCCCGCTGAATGGCGAGATCCGGTGCCGACCTACGTCGTCGGTTTGTAGGGATTTTCCTCAACTTGGTATCTCCCACCGGCAGGGCACCACCCCAGCCGGGACAAGCTCTAATCTTCCGACGATCTCCCAACAACTGTGATAGTGTAGTGCATGTGATAGTACGTGTAAGCGAGGGGCGAGTATAGGACAAGGAAGAGGAAGAAAGATTGTGTGCGATCCGTGGCCCATTTGTTAGGATTCTGCTTCGACATTCATCTGGCGTTGCTTGGAGAAACCTTCTGCCGCGAAAAAGTTAACTAAATAGGATGGTGTCTTACTATCAGATGGATGGTCTTATTTTCCATGGAGTGTCTGGATCGTCCTGCCGGTCGTCGGGCAAAAAATAGTCATCATAAGATTTGCCAATAAAGCATTACAAGTAGTCATATTTGCAGTGCTGCTTAACAGAACTTCTGTAAAATATTCTTTTGTGGTGCCTTCTTCTTTAAAACACAGTTCCTTGTTGTGCCAATATAATTTTGTTTTTGATACAGTGAAGAAAAATATTTTTTATACTTTTATCGTGATTAAAATCATCAAATACGAATTAGATGTTTTAGATAGATGAATATAGACTTCAATGTTTTTTTTTCATTTCGTTCAAAAGCTATTTTGGCACCCACTCCTCATTACAGGATAGTATGATCTTGATTTTCATTTGTATCACAGTTTAGGGGCCGCAAGAAATTATCGCAGAATATCTTCTTGCAATTCTATCCTGTTTCCCTAATCAGTAACTAATTCTAGATATCAGATGCCCATTTCCCCGTGTTGGAGTTTACACGTGAATGATTACTAGATTCCGTGTAACGAATGGTGTTTTGGATTTCCCTTCCCGACAAAACCCCCTCAATGAGCGCTATCACATGTAATATTTTTAATTCATAGTTCCGTTTTTCACACGTGAAAAATACACATTGCTCCTCTTAATATTACCAAAAATGCTTCCTTGAGTCTCGCAGGTACAGATACTCTTATTTAGTTTATCGAATAGTTTTATAATTTCGTCGCAGGTTTTATCTCAATGGCATCGATTAGCCCACTGTTTTTATGGCGGATGGTGAGGTCACACGCAATCGCACTGACACAGAACTGTCGTTATTCGCAACCTAGTTCTCTCCATCAATGCATTTTTCGTTCCCTGTATCCGAAAAGAAGGAGGCCTTCTCTACGGTAACACTTAGCTATAAATTTACGGGTTTCAAACACTACAGCAATGTTGTCAAGGTCGGTGCCACGAGAGGGAGTCCGTTGCACGAGTGCCACGACGAAATCGCCTCTCCACTTAGTTCATATCTCCGCCGAAAGAGACAACGCCATCTAAAACAGCGGGGTTACTAATAGTTTCTTTTGCCGACGCTAGTGGCGCAGAGAAACACGCAGCATGGCACGGTGACGCTAGGCGTGCCACTCCCACCAGCAGGAGACCTTGACACCACTGCACCACAATCACATAAAAGAATTGTTTGCCAAACGTATGTGCAGAAGCTAAATATCTCTCAGGAAAATTACGTAAGAATATTGTTCTCATCTCATTTTAAGAACACGCTGATGCATTTCTTATACCGAAATACCTTGTATATATTATCTTGGGTACTTATTTCATTAAGATAGTGTTAAAGAATATTATTTTGATATCTGGTGAAATTTTCCATTTATGACTTTTGGTGGACTTCAGTAGAGTTTTCTGTGAAGAGGTAGCGATGAAAGATATTTCTGTTACATTGTTTTATTGGTTGTCCAAGAACTATTTTTTTTCTGTCCGGTAGCCCGTGTCGTCTGGGACTCAAGTTGATCAGGAGAGTCTTGACAAGACACGTCGCAGATGTTTCCGTGGACAAATGACTTTCAGCATGTTAATGTCAATAAGAGTAAGGTGACCAATCGTCCTCCTTTAGGGAGGTCAGTCCTCCTTTTGTAGGTTCTGTCCTTTCTCAAAATGTGTCCTCCTACCTGTCCTCCTTTTCGGTATTTTAAAACTAATGTATTAATATATTGCTCTAGTTAATGAAGTTTTGTTTCCAATATACTGTTACAAAATGATATATTGACAAAAAGATTCATTCAATGGAAGAATACTCGCATAATTAAATAATTAAAAGGGGTGTAAGCATAATTAGAGTACTTTTGTTTGAATTAATAAGATTTTCATTTATTTAAGTTGTACTTTTTTAAATATTGTTTTGTCTTCCTTTTTGTTGTAAAAAAATTGGTCACCTTAATACGAGGCAATGACCTAACGATATCAAAGAGAAAACCAGTTTGCACAAACGCATCCTTTTGGTCCGTTAATTTGTTTTTATCCAATTTCATTTTACCCAAAATATTCCGTTTCAGTACTCCATATTTATTCCTTGCAATAGTTTGGTAGGAATTCTGTAATGACAATTTGAAAGGTAATGCAACATTTGAGAAAGAAAATTCCACGGGTTCATTACATTAAGTAGCTATTAAAATTACTGAACATCAGGATCAACTTTAATAATTATTCATGGAACTTGCAAAATAATCATTCAATGTAATACGCTCTCAACGAGTATCTAACCTCCAATCAAATGTAATTTAATGTCCCTTTCTCTAAATCACTGATGTTAAGTTGTTTAACCCTGGAGAGATGACGGTTGCCGAGTTACGTTAGAGGGTGGCGCGGGCACCTTTCTGACCCCTTTAAGTTATTTCTTTATAATATTATATTTAGCACCAATAAGAGTGAAATTAGTTATTTTAATAATGATCAATCATTTATAAGGTAGTATTTTTCTACATAATACACTATTATAACAAACATGCAAATAAGGAATTAAAAATAATTTTTTTCTTGATATTTCAACGACAAAGGTATCATAAAATTCAGTAAGTTTCATTTTCTGACAGTGTCTCACACAAAAATAAGTAAACAAGTTATTGAAAATAGCTCTAAGCCAATCAACACAACTTATAAAAAGTACAAATCTAAGATGTTTGAATTGGTGTCACAAATATTTATAAATGAATTATTGCATCGAAACTTTTGAAAGAAATGTAGCATGTCAACAATTTATTACACTTGTCACTGAAGTACATTGTTTGCAAAAAACATCACAATGATCTTTACAAACGTATTTTCTGCCTTTGTCACAAAAGAATTATGTTTTCCTGTCAGTATTTCTAGGGAGAATGGGCAACGTCCCCGAAAGCTACAATGCTTTCATCAAGAGTGCAGTATTCACTTACTATATAATTTCTTTGTCAGTTTCCACAAACATCTAAAAAATTTGAGGTATCAGAGCAAGGCGGCCAAATTTTTTCCTCCCTTCCCTGCTACTCGAATATAAGACAACGCATAAGAAATTTGAATCCTTGTAGAGACACTTTATTCCTGTCCCATCTGATGCCCACACATTTTCTGTATTTAGATGTGACGGTTTAAGTAATCCAGCAAGGAAATGGAATCCAATTACAGTTCTAATTTCATTCGCATGCATTTCGCTCTCTTTTATAATTTTCTCTTAGTCTCTCAATTTCAAAATTTGTGTATGTTCAATAAGTTCCAAAATATAATTTGTAAAGAAAAGATTACACGCTACCATGGGAGAAGACACACCTTTTGCTGAAGATTTTATACTAGGCAAATGAGTGGCAATATTGTGGGCTTGAGTTCGTGAATTTAGAGGAGACGCCATTGTTCTCCACCTTGTAATCCCATCTTTTCCGGTAAGTTTTGTGTCGGCGTTCAGAAAGCAGCATATGATCGTTACTGAAACATTCTTCATCCTCTTCCCCAGTCTGTATCACAGTC
>JAHLJT010003656.1:77947642-77961755 GCA_031308135.1 Acheta domesticus
ATGTCAAAAATACGACCGTCCGATAATCCGGATTCATTTCTGGCAAAAAAACTAGTGGTGTTACAAAAGTGCACAGACTTTCCCGTATTAGTTTTCTATTTCCTTTGGTCTCGGCTAGCTACTCGGACCTGCCACATACTCTTGCAGCTGCCATTTACCGTCGCCCAAAGTATATTTTTTGACATTTTCTTAATTTTTACTTTCCCGTATTCGTACGTAAAACGGAGTAACATACGTAGAATAGGGAAAGTTATGTAATGCTGCGAGAAAAAATTGGCGAATTTTCGACAGAAAAAATTCGTTGCGGGCTGAGATAGCACAAAAGTGGATTTAATCCCGTTGCTAAATTAAAAAAAAAATACCCTAACACGTGGTGTAGCCTGAATCCCTGTTTTGTGGATTCTTGATATCGAAAAACCAATTGAAATCAAACGTCCGTCTGTCCGTCCGTCCGTGAACACTACTAGGACCTAAACCACTCGTAGGAATTTCTCCAAATTGAAGAAACCCTTGTCGAACTGACTCAAGTCGAAGCTCTAAAAACGAATTTTAAAAACTTTCTTCAAAATTTGGGGTACTTTACATGAAGCTCCCCGGACATTTTCAGAATTTTCTCAAAAACGGCTCCAAAATTTTTCTTTAAACTTCTTGTAAGAATAGAATAAAATACACTCATTAAGGTGGCATAGGTTCAATTTTAACGCTTAACTCTGAATTTTCGAAAATTGCAAAATTTGTTGTTGTTTTTTTTTTTAGCGTATTCCAACAACTACAAAATTTCAAGGTAGAGATTTTTCCTCCAAATAAAATTTGTCCTCGAAAGTGAGTTCTTTCATTACGCTCGTGTACATTTTTTGAACATTTTGATAGTTTTCGTGCATTGTTGCGTGCAATATGTGCAATTTTAAAAAATTACAAAAACAAGTTTTTTTTACTCAAAATACGGCTCCAAATTTTTTCTCTAAACTTTTGGTAGGGACAATACTAAATGTAAATAAGTAAATGAGATGACATAACACCACGTATCGCTCTATTCTTTTGTTTTTTTTCAAAAATTACAAAAATGAAATTTTTTGACTTGTGTCTCACGTCGTTAATATTTACATTAGCGGCGATTTGTTTACATTATTGCATCAATGAGCATATGTACTTTAAATAATGTTATGTATAGTATCTGAAAAACTCAACAGTTTTCTGGTAAAATGAGCTCAAAATTCCGCATTTTCAGAAACGCTCAAACGCCATTTTCTCATGAATGGCTCCAAATTTTTTCTTTAAACTTCTCGAACGGGTAGTTCAAACTGCACTCTTCAAAAAGACATAAAGTTCATTTTGGAGTATTTTTTCGTTTTTTTCAAAAACTACACAAATGTAATTTTTTGGAATTGATTCGATTGACACCATTAAGTTATATTATACCCCAAAAATAAGAAAAAATTACAAAAAATCCGTTTTTGACTTTAACAGAATCAAAACCTTTGATATATTCTCTTTAAAACGGTGAAACCTGTTATATTCTACGATCATTCGTCTTTTTTTTTTTAATATTTATTTAGGCTTGCGTTAGAGGAACCAAAGTTTTTTCCTAAAAAAAAAGCAAACCCAAAAACAGACACGCCAGAAAATAAGATAGAAGAAGATATTTCATAGGAAGATAGAAAATAAGAGAAGATTTAGACATCAAAAAATAAGGCATAACCTGTAATCTTTCTATAGCATTACAAACATTAGAGCCATTTCCCCAAAAGTTGACTTTTTGGCTGTCTTTGGAAACCTCAAACATCATATCTCTGGTTCTATGTATGATATCACTATGATTCTTTTTTGTTACAATTGAGAAACATGTAGCTAGTGCACAAAGCAAAACTAAACATTTCAACCAATTATTTCATAGAGAAAATTTAATTTTAAAAAATTGATTTTTTAACTTTCTGATACAAAAAATGTTTTAAATATGTAAATATTAATTGCACAAATATTATTTTGGTTCAGGCACTAGTTCAAATCATTTGTTATCACACAAAAAGAATTTAAATAATAGAGATAGTAGTTCTAAAGTTATGATGTTTATGCTCAAGGCCCATTTCTGTAAAAAAATTCCTTTATTTCCCCCAAAAAAATTTCAAATTTTTTCTCAATGTTTTTGTTTTCATTGTAGACATATTTATTCAATAAATACACAACAAAAAATTATTAAGTAATATTTCAAATTTTTGCATGTTTGGGGTATAATATACCTTAATATGCAAATTTCCAGCAATTTGTAAACACTATGGTATTCGTGAGTTTAATGTACTTCAAATGACTTCTAATGATGTTTTTCGAAAACTCAAAAATTGTCTGTGAAAAAGAGCTTCAAATTTCCCATTTACAGTAGCGCTTAAATGCCATTTTCTTAAAAATGGCTCATACTTTTTTTAAAAAAATTGTCATTTAGTACGAGGTTTTAGTGGTCTTTGGTATTCTAAAATTAATATTTCCATTCTACCATTAAGAAGCGGAAAAATGAAGAAAATGTCCAAAAAAATATACTTTGGGCATCGATAGATGGCAGCTGGCAAGAGTATGTGGCAATTCCGAGTAGCTTGTCCTGACCCTAGAAATAGGAAACTAAAATGGGAAAGTCTGTGCCATTCTGCAGCATCACTAGTTCCCCAAAACTCTCTAGTGGTCAAGCAGATGAATTTCAGACATGTATGTAATTTGAGGAAAAAAGGAAATGACAAATACATGAAGAATACATTCATAAACTTGTTACAAAATTCCCAGAGTTCATTGTTTTTTATTTTATAGAATTGGCATTAAGTGCTGAAAACTTTTACATTCTTTCTGGCAAATTTACACTTTAATTCCAACTTACACATTGTGAAAGGACAAACTAGAAGTGAGTAATATTTAACTGCCATATCAATAAGTATAATAATAATAGTTTTTATTAATTAATTGTTGCCTGGTATCTTCATTTTGTTAAAATCCTATGGATTAAGATGGAACAGTTTCTGAAGTTGAGTTAGGAGAAAAAATATGATGTTGGGCCTTGTTACTACCAAGCTCTCCGGTGACAAAGATTATCTGAAACACTCTCTCTTTGAATCTTCAAATGTATGTTACTTTTGTTTGAATTTCCATAGAATCTAGTGGCATTTGTTTGAAATTTTAATTAGTTATTTACGCATTTGAACTAATACTACAAAGAGCAAAGTAAGTCAAACCATTTTAAGTTCACCATATATTTTATTTATTTATTATTAACATTGTATTGACACTTTCAGATTGATGTTGATTTTATTAGCAAATTTAAACTAAAGCAGAATCTGATAGTCACTCCAAAGTAATCCAAAGGAGAAAATGCACAGACATAAAACTCTTATTGATATAATTGTATGCAGGTTTTTTATTTTAAATTTTTAATTTTTTAAAAAAAATTTTAAATTCTTTTTTACTGCTTTTAGTGGCATCAACAACACCTGTTTGAAGATATTAAATGAAAAGAGACTTTGAATTTTTATGCTTGTAAGTCATTTAAAAGAAATGAACAGAGTGAAAAATATATTTCCATTCTTGAAATGTAAGTGAAAAGAGTTCAAGAAAGAATGTGTTTCAAGATCTTCCAAAAAAAAAAATACAACACTGTTCAAAAACAGTTCTATTTATTAAATTGACGTCTTTTAAAAAATTCTTGTTAGTTGAATACTATTGCATCTGCAATAAGTATATATTATTGACGAATTAATTAATTGAAAGTAATGAGTGTTTTTCAATCATTTTTCGATGGTGAAAGAAATAATTGTATTGTTTCAAGTTTTGAGGCTGTTTTTATGTTGTTGAATTAGTTTTATTTACAACAAATTTAAATATATCAATCAGCTTAATATTGTTATGTAAATAAATTTTTTTATCAAATATAATCAGTAAATAATAATACTTTTGTATTAATTACATAGATACATATTGCTGTAAAGAATCACATTAATAATCTACTAATTTCTTAGCTCAAAAAAAAAGGAGAAAAAAAATAAGGAAAAAAAGGAGAAAAAAAATTTCAAATATCTGTCAATTTGAAAATTGCGGGTAGAAATCAATAACTCTTCATTTCAGAAGTTCATGGTTCTGATAAGGTGCCGTCAAAGCTCCCATATTAAGTTTTTAGTTTGGCCCATTATGCTGTCTCAAGTATAAGTCCAAACATTAGGAAATTTCTGGTGGTATCACTGGCTACAATCAACATGCACATTTGAACAACATGTCAGGAAATATTTAAATATTTAAACGAACCAGTTAAATATCTTAAAATATTAGAAACTTGAAACAATGCATCAATAATATTATAACAACATTAATGAAAATAATATTATTTATTTTTACACGTATCTCTACAAAATCTTCAATCATCACTAATGTTTGGTAATATATAAGCAAACATTTATGGATTTTAAAAATCACCACAAAAATATAAATTTAATTCAAGCTCAAGTCACAATCCCTCCTCTGTTACCTCTTACATCAGGAAGATTCCGAGTTGCTATTCTACAAAATCCTAGCAATATCTCATGAAAATAGTTTTCTTTCATGCTGATGCCAACGAGCAAGTAATTCAACACAACTTATCTCTATCTTTGTGGATTACGAAAAAGCAGTTATCTCTTCAGGACAATAAATTTCAGTAGAAAATGAAATGAGCCAGTGTTAAACAAGGATCCGGTCTCTCTCTCAGTCTTTTTAATATTTCCTTGATGATGCAATTAGCACTTGACAAGCAGGAATATATCCAGGAATTTCTAATGGATTATAGAAATATTTGAATGTCACAGTCTCTGCAGATGACCAAGTCATCATTCAGATGAGTAAATGTGATCCATCAAGAGCTTTACCAAACTGAATCAAATATCAGATCTATACAAAATCAAAATATCTGTAAACAAAACAAAGGTAGCAAGTTTTAAAGGAAAGCATCCAGTTGAACGAAATTGTTTAATGATCATATTTTAGAACAAGTTTTCCATATTCAATATTTAAGATCAGACATATAATATGCCAATGATGCCAAAACAGAAAGAAAATTGAGCAAATTTCAAGCTCTTTGTGGCAAACTAGAAAAACATTGAAAAGGAAGACCAAAAAAGAAACTCTTAAAATTTCATAAAGTAATGGCAGACACTACCCTCCTCTACAATTCAGAAAGCTGGGTGCTTGCAAAGAATGTCTTAAGCAGAATTAAGTCATACAAAGTTAATTTTTTAAGATACTATGTTAAGGGTCATACCATGAAAGATCAAATATGAAAAGTTTAGAGAAACACCTTCAGATTTTTCCAGTGATTAACAAAATCATAACAAAAATGTTGGCAAAACTATGTGAGGATTTCTGAATAAAGGTTCTCAGAACAAATCTTTGGGTAGTCCTATAACCCTTATGGAAAGTGAAACATCAGAAGACCATGCAAGAGGCGGATTGATATTCTTGCTTTGGATTAGATGAAATACTCTAAAGCCTGATTGGAGGAGAAGAATATGATCCCCAACTGCCATTTTTCAATTAAAGAAATATTATTTCATTACGTATTAAAGAAAAATCTTCATCTACAGAAATGAATTCCATTTTTGTAGAAGAATTAATATATATTATTCAAATGAAATAAATGAACATGGTACGGTACGACAAGATGAAACAAAAGTAATAATAATAGTAATAATCAGCCTTATTTTTGACACTGAAATGTAAAGTAGTCCGAGTCCAAATAGTTTCATGTTATTTAGTATTTTCAGAGTGAGTAATACAACTAAATTGATGATTTTCATAAAATAATATTAAAAAATATTTTTAAAAACAATGTTCTAAAATAAAATTACTAAACTAATTCACAACTCTGCTGAAAAAGTATGGGTACCTATATACAAGGATGTCTAAATGTACAAATACTCACCTATTTCACATTTGAGACTGTTTCATTAAATGTTAATTATTTGTAATGTTGTATTTTGTTGTACAATGCCTACAAACTAATCAATAGGCCAGAAAAATTTGTTTAATTATTAAATTCTCAAACTTTTTTTCAATAAACAGATGATTTCAGTTTCGACCAGATTTATTTTCACATTCGAAAATGTAATTAAACTACAAAGTTTAGGACATTAAACACAATATGAAATAGGTGTACGTTAAAATTGAATTCATCGTCTCTGGCTCGTGGATTACTTACCAGGACAGAACGTTTGGAGGCTGTGGTCCCGTGCGTTGCATTGACATTAGAGTTTCCATCACTGGCATTTAATGCTGCACTGCCAGCAGAAGTCAAGCGATCACCTTCGTCCTGTAATTTAGTAGTTTCATGTTCATCTGCCATTGCAAAATCGGCGGATTCGACCTGACACTTGCTGCAGAATCACGAGACGAGGCCGACTTACACGTTGCTATGGCAACAGTCAGCGAAATACGTACTAGGATATACCTGTACGTATAAACGGAGTAATAATCGTAGTTTAAGGGGAAGATATGTAATGCTAGAGAAATTCATTTCGAGAGTTTAAAGGAAATACGTGTTTTGGGGTCCCCTAATAACGGAAAAGTGTTTTATTTTTCAAAACGTCCGTTTGTCCGTCTATGAACAACACTAGTCTAAATCATGTATAAAATGTTTTCAAAAATAAATATTCTTTTATCCATCGGGCCCGAGTCGAGCCCCTGCAAATTCGAAATGAATTCATTAAATTTGGGGGACATTATTTTACATGAAACCCCTGGGATATTTTCAAAATTTTCTTAAAAATGGTACCAACTTTTACTTTGCATTTTTTACATTACATTCACTTTACGTTCCATTACTTTACAATCTTTACATCTCAACATCATACATTTTCCCCAAAACATTCGACACAATATTTATTTCCGGAACTTCTTCCAACGAATCCTCAGAATTGTCAATAACTTAAAAATAAATATTCATCTGGTAAATTTCCGGATAATTTATTAAAAAACTTGTGCACATGGCATTATACACCGATTACTTCACATTTTTAATGCTTCTTTATGCACAGGAATATTTCCAGATATTTTCAAAACAACAAAAATTAAGGCAACAAAAATGAAATTCAAAATTACCAGCCAATTCCTCTTTTGTCAGTTTTCTCAAATATTTAAAGAGGCTTTTCTATACACGAATGGAAATCATTCCCGCCAGAGATACGGCATAATATTCTAGGGAAGTTCATCCAATACATTTAAGTTGCAAACGAAAATTATCCGATGATGAAAAAAGCCATCCACGTGATCCCTGCAAGCCTCTTTCACTGAGCTTGGTATCTTACCATTGCCTTGCATATTTATTTACGAATCTGTAATATTTGTCAAAACTCTTACTTAACGGCGGGAACATAGTTTCGTGCAATACTGATATTTATAATTACAACACACGTCGTAGAAATCACTATCATCAAGTATCAGTTTCAACAGCTCAATAAAAGAGATCGACATATATGTACTATGTTACTTTACAACGCATCGCCAGGTGACATTAAACAAATAAAATCGGTGCACAAATTTAAGTTTAAGTTTAAATTAAAGTAAATTTTTTTTCTGCTGCAAGACTGTTTCTATGTAATTAGATTCTATAATGATCTTCACAAAGAAAAATAATGTTTATTTAACAAAACAATGATATATAATGAATTAGTTTACTTTTTTATTGCATAATTTAAAAATAAAGACTTAATATGCTTGTAACAAGAAATTTACTTCAGCTTCCGGATCAATAACCCCATCTCGATCAGGTTTTTGTTCAGTTTCCCTGATCCATTGAGCAAGCATTGAGATGGTCGCTTGCTTTGCTTCTGGGCATAAATGTAGCTTCACTATGCACAGGTGTGGTTGAGCTCTCCTTTTGCTTGTAGTTGTGCGAGTAGAGCTGAGGGTGAGTTACTATTTTGTTAGCAATGCAGAAAAATAAAAAAAAGTCAAAAATGCATTCGTTTACTGTTGCGTTTAAGTTTTCTGTAACTCGGGAACGAAAATGTCTAGTTTTTTTAAATTTTGCTAATCCTGTACTTTTAAATTAATTATTGTCTTATAATAATAATTATTGTTGTTATTAATAATTATATTAATTATAATAATTAATTAATTATTATTATTTATTAATTTAATTATTTATAATAATATTATATATAATAATATAAATAATAATATAATAATATATATAATATAATATATATAAATAATATAATAATATATATATATATAATATAATAATATAATATAATATATAATAAATAATATAATAATTTAATTATTGATATTATAATAATTATTATTTATTATTAATTAAATAATAATTAATTATAATATTAATTAATAATAATAATTATTATTATTTTACACTTTTATTCATCTTTCAACTATTTATAGTTAAATTGTTGGGAAGGGAACTAAAGAAAACGTGCGCAGATGATTTCCCCCATACGTCACATAATACAGTTTTTACTGTTTTTGGCTAAATAAATACTAAATACATTTATTGCTAGAATAGTAGAGCAAATTACACTTATAAAGATGTCTTAGGTCCTCCTCTATTAAATATGAATTTTCCAAAATTATAAACGTTTCAATTTTCTTTGGCTTCCTTCGTACAATCACATCTTATTGAAGATTGATTATTTTCTTCCTATGAAGTTGTTCTCTTCAATGGATCTTTAATTAATGTTATGGGCTACATTAAAAGTTTTAATTTTAGCGTAATTTTAAGAATATGGGCAATTTTATAAATAAGGATATTCCAAAAATGTTTCTAAATTTGTACTTTCTCGCTCTACTATTACGTACATACCTACGTAATAAAGAGAAAATTTTGTAAATCTTTAATGTAAATTTTTAATTAATCTTTAATGTAAAATTTTGTAAATCTTTAATGTAAATGTAAATTTTTTAAACATACCTTTAAAAAATATTTTATGAAATATTCCTAAAACGTTTTATGAGACTTTCGTAAAACAAGTGTATTTGCTCACGATCAAATTATTCTTCTTTAGTCGAATCGTATTTGGCCCGCCACCTTTTGAAGTACTGTTCGCTAACGAACGTAATGCGTAAGAAATATGTAAGTTTATAAATCAATCAATAGATACCACTGAAGTAGGATACTGCTTCTCAGTTCCGCGGCGCACCTCAGGGCGCACCCCTTTGCAAGCCTGCTTGTTGCCATCCGGCCATTTACAGATACATCCAGACTTGACTTGTGTCCAGAACTGTGACTTTTGGAGCTTCTGAGGACAGCACCGTCATGTGGGCAAGTACCAGATGCTGGGAGCGAATGGTTCAAAAACCGCACATGTGTCGATTTTCATTCAGTACGTGGAGATCATTCTTGGTTGGAGGTTTTCCTTTGCCTATAATGGATTTAAAACTTCTTTGTTTTGTGTAGAAACACATTCTCGCATTGAGATGTTCCATTTTCTCAAAAATAAAGTTGTATTTTCAATAGAACCAATTTGTATGCGATAGTGGATTCCGGCAAAGGGCGGCGGGAGAGACAGAGTAGCTTTTAGATTCCCTACTTTTCTCATGAAAATAAAATTACAGCACTCTCGGAACAAAGAGGACAAAAGTGGATTTCTACTTGAAGCAAGAAAACTTAGATTTCAAGTCAATAGTGGTCACTTAAGGTACCACACACATCTTCGTAAATAGCAGTTCAAAGTCTAAATATCTAAACATTTTCCTGTCATTCTCAGATATTTCACCTGCAAACGTATGCAGATTTTCACATCTTTGCTGCAATCTTCGGGATATTCAGAACTATTTGTGTAAAAGCCAAGACATCTTCAAGACTTGTTTGTACAAAATCTAAGCTCAAATATGCTGTAGCTCACCAAATCAACTGTTACTTCTGCCAGCAGAGCTGTCAAATCAAAAGCCCAATTAGTATCGCAAGAAAATATATTCGTTAAAAAGTGTTAACTTTCAAATCATTAGGGATAACAAGTAATATTTAGATGCGTGTCCTGAATATTAAAATTCAACCATCAAAATTTAAATCAGCAAAATAAACTGCAAACATGGTTTAAAAATATGGGGATAAAGCGTTATATTTATTTATATTTTTAAATAGCCATACTTTTGTTATAATTAATACATTGAAAATTAATAATTTAAATTATATCAAATTCTGGTTGACTTAAAGTTAAAAGTTCCTCCTCTACGTGAAAAATTACGAACGACTGTGTTTATGAACATTCTGTATATTCTTCTGAACAATTGTTAAAGTTTAAAGAATGTAATATTTGTCTCAATTATAATAATTAATACAATTTTTCTAAAATACTTTTTTAAAAAACCATCACTTTAAAAAATATATGGAGTCACTTCTACTCGAATAGAAGAGAGAGCCGAAATTCGTTGACACTTTTCATATCCGATATGATGGATCCAAATGTTTCATTTATTTAATTTTATTATAAAGTGGCACCTTAGCATAATCGCTAAGAACTTCCTTCAAATCATTTTCAAAATGAAAAGGTAGTGGCTTGACGTCTGATAGAATAGCGCTTCTTTAATTCAAACTAGGAAAACCCGGCAGACGTTCTGCCCTTCATCTCCCTCTTTCCCCTCCCATCACCCTTTCTCACTGTCTTTCCCTCCCTCCCTCACCCTCACCCTGCCTGTATCTGTCTCTGGCGCTCTCTGTCCCTCTCATTCACATTTACTTGCAGATTCTGCATGTCTCTGAGCAGGTGAGGTAATATCGGGAAGCGCCGGACCAGCAAAAATGTAATAGAATGTTCGAGAAGAACTCATTCTGTAGATTACGGTGTGAGAAACGTTCTTTGAGGTCATTGACCTCAAAATTTTAGTTTTTAATATGGACATAGAATGCATAGTTTAGGAGTTATGATATAGAGTCAAAAACCCTTCCGAATGTGTTGCGGGTTGCATTTGGCGTTAATATTGAGTTTTGTCTACATCGCCATGTAGTGGGGTTACAACAATATTAACAGCACATAAACCGTCTGGGAGAAAAACACATTGAAGTGTCAACTTTCATGGAGATCGGTCAACGGTATCGGAGTTAGCATGCGCCCAACAAATTTCCCGCAAACAAACGATACGTTATTATGGACATTGCTGTAATTTTTGGTGTGCAAGTCACGGAATAATGCCGCGTATGGGGCGCACATTCCAGCGCCCCAGCTAACGTAACGAAGCTGAAAGCAAGTGGGATTACGAATTCGACGGATGTGTTCGAACCGAGAATTTCGCTAAGACGATGGAAGGTGTATAGTGCAGACATTATTTTAAAGAGTGCGAGGAAAAAATGCAATTATTAAACTTAGGAGAGGGCAGTGTCCCTACTGGCTTCCTGTCACAGACGTCACAGTCTCTTACACGTGTACCCAGAATACAAGTTCTTAATGCCGAAAAATGGTTTACGATT
This sequence comes from Acheta domesticus, assembly GCA_031308135.1. Lineage (NCBI taxonomy): Eukaryota > Metazoa > Arthropoda > Insecta > Orthoptera > Gryllidae > Acheta > Acheta domesticus. The sequence goes on from JAHLJT010003656.1 coordinate 77,959,065, forward strand.
AAACCATAGAGGGAAAGATATTATAATAGTAGCCATCTAAGGTACTGAGTTACTCGTTTTTTGTTAAATTCCTCGACGTCGCAAGAATACGCAAACGTTGGGAAGAGTGAAACGAAGAACGACGCGGTTCTAGGGTCTAGGAAATATCGCGCTGCTGGCTGAGACTGAAGGGTGGGAGGGAGAGGAGAGAACATATTAAGCTCTTGAAGGGAATCGGCTTCGCAAGTGGGGCGGACACCTTGGACTCTCGCAGCGTTAATTTTCTCAAAAGTTTTGTGTCGAAATGAGCTCAAACAAAAAAATGCTCCTTTTTAGAAACAATCAAATGACATTTTCTTGAAAAAGCTCAAAATTTTTCAATGAAAATTTGAATTTAGGAACAGGTTTACCCTTCTGTAATATTTTTAAAGTCATATTTGAATCCTACAAATAGGGGGTCGGAATATCGAGAAAATGTGAAAAAAATGCCTTGGCGTTGACAGAAAGCTGAGGAAAGCTGGCGCAGAACTGAAAAGCTAGCCAACTGAAGAGACTAGAAAACTAGAAAAAAACTGTGACATTCTGTATCACCACTAGCTTTTTTCCAAAACGGTTCAAAGAAATTGCTGTTCCTGAAGCACCCAAAAATGAAATAGAAAATGAGCTCAAATTTGTACATTTTCCAAAACGCTCAACGACATTTCTCAAACCGGTTTATTCTTGACATTTTTTGTACAGATAGTGCTACAATGCACTGAATAACACGACATATAAGCTATTTTGAAGTTTTCTTTTAATTTTGTTTTAAAATTACACAAATGTAATATTTTAAAATATTCTCAGGTCATTAAGATTTTATTAGGGGCATTTGCTGTACATTTTTACTTCCCCGTATACGTACGTATACACGGAGTGATATACGTAGTATAGAGAAAGTTATGTAATGCTGCGCGAAAAAATGGCCAATTTTTCGGCGGAAAAAAATTAATTGCCGGGCCGTGAAAAGAAAAAGTGGATAAAACCATTGCTAAATTAAGAAAAAAAATCCCCTAAACACGTGGTGTAGCCAGAAAACCCTGTTTTCTAGGTCCTTGATACAGAAAAACCAATTGAAAGGAAAACGTCCGTCGTTGTCCGCTCCGTTGTCCGTCTTTGAACACTGCTAGCCTAAACATACGTACGATTTCTTCAAAATGGATATTCCCCAGTCGATCTGATTCTAGTCAACGCTTTGAGAGTTTGAAATGATTCTTTAAATTTGGGGGTACTTTATTTGACGCCCCTGGGGATTTTCAAAATTTTCTCAAAACGGCTCCAATTTTTCTTTTCAAATTTCTTGTAGGAGTAGAGTAAAATACAATTATTAACATGGCGCAGGTCCGATTTTCTACGGATAACTCTGAATTTTCGAAAATTGTAAAAGTTTTTTTTCGGCGTCTTTCTCCAACTATAAAATTGAAGCTAAGATTTCTTCTTCAAAAAAATTTGTTCTGCACTTTTCATAAGATCTGTAAATGTTTTTCAAAATTTTAGTAGTTTTCGTGCAATATTGCGTGCAATATGTGCAATTTTAAAAAATTACAAAAACAGATATTCTCAAAAAACGGCTCCAATTTTTTCTTTAAACTTTTGGTAGGGATAGTGGTAAATGTACTCTATCAGATAACATAAAAGCCATATTGTTCTACAGGGTTTTTTTTAAATTACAAAATGTAAATTTTTTTCACATGTTTCTCACGTCGATAATATTTACATTAGCGGCGATTTTTTCATATTATCATCTTTACAAGGACATGTGCTTTAAATAATGTCAAGTAAAGTTTCTCGAAAACACAACAGTTTTCTGTGAAAAGTAGCTCAAAATTTCGCGACATTCCGACCCCCAACGCTCAAACGGAATTCTCAATATATGGGTACAAATTTTTTCTTCAAACTTTTGTAACGGATAGTGCTAATTACACTCTTAGTATAGCGTAACAAGTTAATTTTTGAGTATTTTTTTGTTTTTTCAAAAATTACATAATTGTAATTTTTTTGAAAGATCTCTCACATCTTAATATGCATATTACCAGCAATTTGCAAACATTATTATATTTGTGAGTGCAAGTGCTTTAAATAACTCAAATAAAGTATTTTGAAAACTCAACATTTTCTGTGAAAATGAGCTTCAGATTTCGCATTTTTAATAGCGCTAAAACGCCATTTTCTTAAAACGGCACATAATTTTTTAAAAAGAAAAAGAAAATTGCCATTTATTACTAGGTTGTGTCTTTAATATTCTAAAATTAATGTTTTCCGTTCTACCAATAGGAAACCGAAAATTAAGAAAATGACAAAAAAATGTACTTTTGGCAGAAAGAGTATGTGCAATCGGAATAGCTAGCGAAGACGCAAGTAAATTAGAAACTAATACGGGAAAGTCTGTGCATTCTGTAGCACCACTAGTTGCCATTTAGAAAACCAAGTGCTTCAAATGATTTGTGGTGAAGTTTCTCGAAAATTCAAAAGTTTTTTGTGAAAACGAGCTCAAAGTTGATCATTTGCAGTAAACTCAACCAAACTGGTCCCACACTTTTCTCACAAAAGTGTGGGACAGGTTAACTCATCAACACATTCTTAAAGTCATTGCACTTTCTCGTCTTCTACTTACGAGAGACAATATTACATACTGCGGGGAAAACGTCGATTCTTTGACAAAAAACTCTTATTGCG
>JAHLJT010003656.1:77961855-77994355 GCA_031308135.1 Acheta domesticus
ATTTTCACAGAAAATGTTGGTTTTCAAAATACTTTATTTGAAGTTATTGAAGCACTTACACTCACAAATATAATAATGTTTGCAAATTGCTGGTAATGTGCATATTAAGATGTGAGAGATCTTTCAAAAAAAAATTACAATTATGTAATTTTTGAAAAAACAAAAAAATAACTCAAAATTAACTTTACGCTATACTAAGAGTGTAATTAGCACTATCCGTTACAAACGTTTGAAGAAAAAATTTGTACCCAGATATGAGAAATTCCGTTTGAGCGTTTCTCGAAATGCGAAATTTTGAGCTACTTTTCACAGAAAACTGTTGTGTTTTCGAGAAAACTTTACTTGGACATTATTTAAAGCACATGTCCTTGTAAAGATGATAATATGAAAAAATCGCCGCTAATGTAAATATTATCGACGTGAGAAACTGTGAAAAAATGTTACATTTTGTAATGAAAAAAAAACAACTGTAGAACAATATGGCTTTTATGTCATGCTGATAGAGTACATTTACCACTATCCCTGCCAAAAGTTTTAAAGAAAATATTTGGAGCCGTTTTTGAGAATATCTTGTTTTTGTAATTTTTTAAAATTGCACATATTGCACGCAATATTGCACGAAAACTACCAAAATTTTGAAAAACATTTACATGACCTTTATGAAAAAGAATGCAGAACAAATTTTATTTGAAGAAAAAATCTTTAGCTTCAATTTTATAGTTGGAGAAAGACGCCGAAAAAAAACTTTTTACAATTTTCGAAAATTCAGAGTTATCCGTGAAAATCGGACCTACGCCATGTTAATAATTGTATTTTACTCCACTCATACAAGAAATTTAAAGAAAAATTGGAGCCGTTTTGAGAAAATTTTGAAAATCCCCAGGGGCGTCATATAAAGTACCCCCAAATTTTAAAGAATCATTTTCAAACTCTCAAAGCGTTGACTAGAATCAGATCGACTGGGGAATATCCATTTTGGAAGAAATCGTACATATGGTTTAGGCGCTAGCAGTGTTCAAGACGGACAGACGGACGGACAGACAGACAGACGGACGTTTTCCTTTCAATTGGTTTTTCGTATCAAGGACCTAGAAACAGGGTTTCTGGCTACACCACGTGTTTAGGGGATTTTTTTTCTTAATTTAGCACATTGGTTTTTATCCACTTTTTCTTTTTCACGGCCCCGGCAATTAATTTTTTTTCCGCCGAAAATTGGCCATTTTTTCGTGCAGCATTACATAACTTTCTCTATACTACGTATAATCACTCCGTGTATACGTACGTATACGGGAAGTAAAATGTACAGCAAATGCCCTAATAAAATCTTAATGACCTGAGAAATATTTTAAAATATTACATTTGTGTAATTTAAAAAAAAATTAAAAGAAAACTTCAAAATAGCTTATATGTCGCTGTTATCAGTGCATTTAGCACTATCTGTACAAAAAATTTCAAGAATAAACCGGTTTTGAGAAAATGTCGTTTGAGCGTTTTGGAAATGTACAAATTTGAGCTCATTTTCATATTTCATTTTTGGGTGCTTCAGGAACAGCAATTTCTTTGAACAGTTTTGGAAAAAAGCTAGTGGTGATACAGAATGTCACAGATTTTTTTCTAGTTTTCTAGTCTCTTCAGTTGGTCTAGCTTTACGGTTCTGCGCCAGCTTTCCCTCAGCTTTCTGTCAACGCCAAGGCATTTTTTAACATTTTCTCGATATTCCGACCCCCCTATTTGTAGGATTCAAATATGACTTAAAATATTACAGAGAGGGTAACCTGTTCCTAAATTCAAATTTTCATTGAAAAATTTTTGAGCTTTTCAAGAAAATGTCATTTGATTGTTTCTAAAAAGGAGCAAATTTTTTTGTTTGAGCTCATTTCGACACAAAGACTTTTGAGAAAATTAACGCTGCGAGAGTCCAAGGTGTCCGCCCCACTTGCGAAGCCGATTCCCTTCAAAGAGCTTAATATGTTCTCCCTCTCCCTCCCACCCTTCAGTCTCAGCCAGCAGCGCGATATTTCCTAGACCCTAGAACCGCGTCGTTCTTCGTTTCACTCTTCGCAACGTTTGCGTATTCTTGCGGTCGAGGAATTTAACAAAAAACGAGTAACTCAGTACCTTAGATGGCTACTATTATAATATCTTCCCTCTATGGTTTAATCGTAAACCAGTTTTTCGGCATTAAGAACTTGTATTCTGGGTACACGTGTAAGAGACTGTGACGTCTGTGACAGGAAGCCAGTAGGGACACTGGCCCTCTCCTAAGTTTAATAATTGCATTTTTCCTCGCACTCTTTAAAATAATGTCTGCACTATACACCTATCCATCGTCTTACCGAATTCTCGGTTCGAACACATCCGTCGAATTCGTAATCCCACTTGCTTTCAGCTTCGGTTACGTTAGCTGGGGGCGCTGGAATGTGCGCCCCATACGCGGCATTATTCCGTGACTTGCACACCAAAAATTACAGAAATGTCCATAATAACGTCGTATCGTTTTGCGGGAAATTTGTTGGGCGGCAAGCTAAACTCCGACACCGTTGGACCGATCTCCATGAAAGTTGACACTTCAATGTGTTTTTCTCCCAGACGGTTTATGTGCTGTTAATATTGTTGTAACCCCACTACATGGCGATGTAGACAAAACTCAATATTAACGCCAAATGCAACCCGCAACACATTCGGAAGGATTTTTTGACTCTATATCATAACTCCTAAACTATGCATTCTATGTCCATATTAAAAACTAAAATTTTGAAGTCAATGACCTCAAAGAAACGTTTCTCACACCATAATCTACAGAATGAGTTCTTCTCGAACATTCTATTACATTTTTGCTGGTCCGGCGCTTCCCGATATTACCTCACCTGCTCAGAGACATGCAGAATCTGCAAGTAAATGTGAATGAGAGGGACAGAGAGCGCCAGAGACAGATACAGGCAGGGTGAGGGTGAGGGAGGGAGGGAAAGACAGTGAGAAAGGGTGATGGGAGGGGAAAGAGGGAGATGAAGGGCAGAACGTCTGCCGGGTTTTCCTAGTTTGAATTAAAGAAGCGCTATTCTATCAGATACGTCAAGCCACTACCTTTTCATTTTGAAAATGATTTGAAGGAAGTTCTTAGCGATTATGCTAAGGTGCACTTTATAATAAAATTAAATAAATGAAACATTTGGATCCATCATATCGGATATGAAAAGTGTCAACGAATTTCGGCTCTCTCTTCTATTCGAGTAGAAGTGACTCCATATATTTTTATAAAGTGATGGTTTTTTAAAAAAGTATTTTAGAAAATTGTATTAATTATTATAATTGAGACAAATATTACATTCTTTAAACTTTAACAATTGTTCAGAAGAATATACAGAATGTTCATAACACAGTCGTTCGTAATTTTTCACGTAGAGGAGGAACTTTTAACTTTAAGTCAACCAGAATTTGATATAATTTAAATTATTAATTTTCAATGTATTAATTATAACAAAAGTATGGCTATTTAAAAATATAAATAAATATAACGCTTTATCCCCATATTTTTAAACCATGTTTGCAGTTTATTTTGCTGATTTAAATTTTGATGGTTGAATTTTAATATTCAGGACACGCATCTAAATATTACTTGTTATCCCTAATGATTTGAAGTTAACACTTTTTAACGAATATATTTTCTTGCGATACTAATTGGGCTTTTGATTTGACAGCTCTGCTGGCAGAAGTAACAGTTGATTTGGTGAGCTACAGCATATTGAGCTTAGATTTTGTACAAACAAGTCTTGAAGATGTCTTGGCTTTTACACAAATAGTTCTGAATATCCCGAAGATTGCAGCAAAGATGTGAAAAATCTGCATACGTTTGCAGGTGAAATATCTGAGAATGACAGGAAAATGTTTAGATATTTAGACTTTGAACTGCTATTTACGAAGATGTGTGGTACCTTAAGTGACCACTATTGACTTGAAATCTAAGTTTTCTTGCTTCAAAGTAGAAATCCACTTTTGTCCTCTTTGTTCCGAGAGTGCTGTAATTTTATTTTCATGAGAAAAGTAGGGAATCTAAAAAGCTTACTCTGTCTCTCCCGCCGCCCTTTGCCGGAATCCACTATCGCATACAAATTGGTTCTATTGAAAAATACAACTTTATTTTTGAGAAAATGGAACATCTCAATGCGAGAATGTGTTTCTACACAAAACAAAGAAGTTTTAAATCCATTATAGGCAAAGGAAAACCTCCAACCAAGAATGATCTCCACGTACTGAATGAAAATCGACACATGTGCGGTTTTTGAACCATTCGCTCCCAGCATCTGGTACTTGCCCACATGACGGTGCTGTCCTCAGAAGCTCCAAAAGTCACAGTTCTGGACACAAGTCAAGTTCTGGATGTATCTGTAAATGGCCGGATGGCAACAAGCAGGCTTGCAAAGGGGTGCGCCCTGAGGTGCGCCGCGGAACTGAGAAGCAGTATCCTACTTCAGTGGTATCTATTGATTGATTTATAAACTTACATATTTCTTACGCATTACGTTCGTTAGCGAACAGTACTTCAAACAGGTGGCGGGCCAAATACGATTCGACTAAAAGAAGAATAATTTGATCGTGAGCAAATACACTTGTTTACGAAAGTCTCATAAAACGTTTTAGGAATATTTCATAAAATATTTTTTAAAGGTATGTTTAAAAAATTTACATTTACATTAAAGATTTACAAAATTTTACATTAAAGATTAATTAAAAATTTACATTAAAGATTTACAAAATTTTCTCTTTATTACGTAGGTATGTACGTAATAGTAGAGCGAGAAAGTACAAATTTAGAAACATTTTTGGAATATCCTTATTTATAAAATTGCCCATATTCTTAAAATTACGCTAAAATTAAAACTTTTAATGTAGCCCATAACATTAATTAAAGATCCAATTGAAGAGAACAAACTTCATAGGAAGAAAATAATCAATCTTCAATAAGATGTGATTGTACGAAGGAAGCCAAAGAAAATTGAAACGTTTATAATTTTGGAAAATTCATATTTAATAGAGGAGGACCTAAGACATCTTTATAAGTGTAATTTGCTCTACTATTCTAGCAATAAATGTATTTAGTATTTATTTAGCCAAAAACAGTAAAAACTGTATGTGACGTATGGGGGAAATCATCTGCGCACGTTTTCTTTAGTTCCCTTCCCAACAATTTAACTATAAATAGTTGAAAGATGAATAAAAGTGTAAAATAATAATAATAATAATTATTATTATTATTAATATAATTATTATAATTAATTATTATTTAATTAATAATAAATAATAATTATTATTAATAATATCAATAATTAAATTATTATATTATTTATTATATATTATATTATATTATATATATTATATTATATATTATTATATATTATTATATTATATTATATATATTATATTATCTATTATTATATATTATTATATTATATTATATATATTATATTATATATATTATTATATTATAAATTATTATAATAATTAAATTAATAAATAATAATTAATTAATTATTATAATTAATATAATTATTATTAATAACAACAATAATTATTATTATAAGACAATAATTAATTTAAAAGTACAGGATTAGCAAAATTTAAAAAACTAGACATTTTCGTTCCCGAGTTACAGAAAACTTAAACGCAACAGTAAACGAAGTGCATTTTTGATTTTTCTGCATTGCTAACAAAATAGTAACTCACCCTCAGCTCTACTCGCACAACTACAAGCAAAAGGAGAGCTCAACCACACCTGTGCATAGTGAAGCTACATTTATGCCCAGAAGCAAAGCAAGCGACCATCTCAATGCTTGCTCAATGGATCAGGGAAACTGAACAAAAACCTGATCGAGATGGGGTTATTGATCCGGAAGCTGAAGTAAATTTCTTGTTACAAGCATATTAAGTCTTTATTTTTAAATTATGCAATAAGAAAGTAAACTAATTCATTATATATCATTGTTTTGTTAAAATAAACATTATTTTTCTTTGTGAAGATCATTATAGAATCTAATTACATAGAAACAGTCTTGCAGCAGAAAAAAAATTTACTTTAATTTAAACTTAAACTTAAATTTGTGCACCGATTTTATTTGTTTAATGTCACCTGGCGATGCGTTGTAAAGTAACATAGTACATATATGTCGATCTCTTTTATTGAGCTGTTGAAACTGATACTTGATGATAGTGATTTCTACGACGTGTGTTGTAATTATAAATATCAGTATTGCACGAAACTATGTTCCCGCCGTTAAGTAAGAGTTTTGACAAATATTACAGATTCGTAAATAAATATGCAAGGCAATGGTAAGATACCAAGCTCAGTGAAAAGAGGCTTGCAGGGATCACGTGGATGGCTTTTTTCATCAATCGGATAATTTTCGTTTGCAACTTAAATGTATTGGATGAACTTCCCTAGAATATTATGCCGTATCTCTGCGGGAATGATTTCCATTCGTGTATAGAAAAGCCTCTTTAAAATATTTGAGAAAACTGACAAAAGAGGAATTGGCTGGTAATTTTGAATTTCATTTTTGTTGCCTTAATTTTTGTTGTTTTGAAAATATCTGGAAATATTCCTGTGCATAAAGAAGCATTAAAAATGTGAAGTAATCGGTGTATAATGCCATGTGCACAAGTTTTTAATAAATTATCCGGAAATTTACCAGATGAATATTTATTTTTAAGTTTATTGACAATTCTGAGGATTCGTTGGAAGAAGTTCCGGAAATAAATATTGTGTCGAATGTTTTTGGGGAAAATGTATGATGTTGAGATGTAAAGATTGTAAAGTAATGGAACGTAAAGTGAATGTAATGTAAAAAAATGCAAAGTAAAAGTTGGTACCATTTTTAAGAAAATTTTGAAAATATCCCAGGGGTTTCATGTAAAATAATGTCCCCCAAATTTAATGAATTCATTTCGAATTTGCAGGGGCTCGACTCGGGCCCGATGGATAAAAGAATATTTATTTTTGAAAACATTTTATACATGATTTAGACTAGTGTTGTTCATAGACGGACAAACGGACGTTTTGAAAAATAAAACACTTTTCCGTTATTAGGGGACCCCAAAACACGTATTTCCTTTAAACTCTCGAAATGAATTTTCTCTAGCATTACATATCTTCCCCTTAAACTACGATTATTACTCCGTTTATACGTACAGGTATATCCTAGTACGTATTTCGCTGACTGTTGCCATAGCAACGTGTAAGTCGGCCTCGTCTCGTGATTCTGCAGCAAGTGTCAGGTCGAATCCGCCGATTTTGCAATGGCAGATGAACATGAAACTACTAAATTACAGGACGAAGGTGATCGCTTGACTTCTGCTGGCAGTGCAGCATTAAATGCCAGTGATGGAAACTCTAATGTCAATGCAACGCACGGGACCACAGCCTCCAAACGTTCTGTCCTGGTAAGTAATCCACGAGCCAGAGACGATGAATTCAATTTTAACGTACACCTATTTCATATTGTGTTTAATGTCCTAAACTTTGTAGTTTAATTACATTTTCGAATGTGAAAATAAATCTGGTCGAAACTGAAATCATCTGTTTATTGAAAAAAAGTTTGAGAATTTAATAATTAAACAAATTTTTTCTGGCCTATTGATTAGTTTGTAGGCATTGTACAACAAAATACAACATTACAAATAATTAACATTTAATGAAACAGTCTCAAATGTGAAATAGGTGAGTATTTGTACATTTAGACATCCTTGTATATAGGTACCCATACTTTTTCAGCAGAGTTGTGAATTAGTTTAGTAATTTTATTTTAGAACATTGTTTTTAAAATATTTTTTAATATTATTTTATGAAAATCATCAATTTAGTTGTATTACTCACTCTGAAAATACTAAATAACATGAAACTATTTGGACTCGGACTACTTTACATTTCAGTGTCAAAAATAAGGCTGATTATTACTATTATTATTACTTTTGTTTCATCTTGTCGTACCGTACCATGTTCATTTATTTCATTTGAATAATATATATTAATTCTTCTACAAAAATGGAATTCATTTCTGTAGATGAAGATTTTTCTTTAATACGTAATGAAATAATATTTCTTTAATTGAAAAATGGCAGTTGGGGATCATATTCTTCTCCTCCAATCAGGCTTTAGAGTATTTCATCTAATCCAGAAGCAAGAATATCAATCCGCCTCTTGCATGGTCTTCTGATGTTTCACTTTCCATAAGGGTTATAGGACTACCCAAAGATTTGTTCTGAGAACCTTTATTCAGAAATCCTCACATAGTTTTGCCAACATTTTTGTTATGATTTTGTTAATCACTGGAAAAATCTGAAGGTGTTCTCTAAACTTTTCATATTTGATCTTTCATGGTATGACCCTTAACATAGGTATCTTAAAAAATTAACTTTGTATGACTTAATTCTGCTTAAGACATTCTTTGCAAGCACCCAGCTTTCTGAATTGTAGAGGAGGGTAGTGTCTGCCATTACTTTATGAAATTTTAAGAGTTTCTTTTTTGGTCTTCCTTTTCAATGTTTTTCTAGTTTGCCACAAAGAGCTTGAAATTTGCTCAATTTTCTTTCTGTTTTGGCATCATTGGCATATTATATGTCTGATCTTAAATATTGAATATGGAAAACTTGTTCTAAAATATGATCATTAAACAATTTCGTTCAACTGGATGCTTTCCTTTAAAACTTGCTACCTTTGTTTTGTTTACAGATATTTTGATTTTGTATAGATCTGATATTTGATTCAGTTTGGGTAAAGCTCTTGATGGATCACATTTACTCATCTGAATGATGACTTGGTCATCTGCAGAGACTGTGACATTCAAATATTTCTATAATCCATTAGAAATTCCTGGATATATTCCTGCTTGTCAAGTGCTAATTGCATCATCAAGGAAATATTAAAAAGACTGAGAGAGAGACCGGATCCTTGTTTAACACTGGCTCATTTCATTTTCTACTGAAATTTATTGTCCTGAAGAGATAACTGCTTTTTCGTAATCCACAAAGATAGAGATAAGTTGTGTTGAATTACTTGCTCGTTGGCATCAGCATGAAAGAAAACTATTTTCATGAGATATTGCTAGGATTTTGTAGAATAGCAACTCGGAATCTTCCTGATGTAAGAGGTAACAGAGGAGGGATTGTGACTTGAGCTTGAATTAAATTTATATTTTTGTGGTGATTTTTAAAATCCATAAAATGTTTGCTTATATATTACCAAACATTAGATGATTGAAGATTTTGTAGAGATACGTGTAAAAATAAATAATATTATTTTCATTAATGTTGTTATAATATTATTGATGCATTGTTTCAAGTTTCTAATAATTTTAAGATATTTAACTGGTTCGTTTAAATATTTAAATATTTCCTGACATGTTGTTCAAATGTGCATGTTGATTGTAGCCAGTGATACCACCAGAAATTTCCTAATGTTTGGACTTATACTTGAGACAGCATAATGGGCCAAACTAAAAACTTAATATGGGAGCTTTGACGGCACCTTATCAGAACCATGAACTTCTGAAATGAAGAGTTATTGATTTCTACCCGCAATTTTCAAATTGACAGATATTTGAAATTTTTTTTCTCCTTTTTTTCCTTATTTTTTTCTCCTTTTTTTTTGAGCTAAGAAATTAGTAGATTATTAATGTGATTCTTTTACAGCAATATGTATCTATGTAATTAATACAAAAGTATTATTATTTACTGATTATATTTTGATAAAAAATTTATTTACATAACAATATTAAGCTGATTGATATATTTAAATTTGTTGTAAATAAAACTAATTCAACAACATAAAAACAGCCTCAAAACTTGAAACAATACAATTATTTCTTTCACCATCGAAAAATGATTGAAAAACACTCATTACTTTCAATTAATTAATTCGTCAATAATATATACTTATTGCAGATGCAATAGTATTCAACTAACAAGAATTTTTTAAAAGACGTCAATTTAATAAATAGAACTGTTTTTGAACAGTGTTGTATTTTTTTTTTTGGAAGATCTTGAAACACATTCTTTCTTGAACTCTTTTCACTTACATTTCAAGAATGGAAATATATTTTTCACTCTGTTCATTTCTTTTAAATGACTTACAAGCATAAAAATTCAAAGTCTCTTTTCATTTAATATCTTCAAACAGGTGTTGTTGATGCCACTAAAAGCAGTAAAAAAGAATTTAAAATTTTTTTTTAAAAAAATTAAAAATTTAAAATAAAAAATCCTGCATACAATTATATCAATAAGAGTTTTATGTCTGTGCATTTTCTCCTTTGGATTACTTTTGGAGTGACTATCAGATTCTGCTTTAGTTTAAATTTGCTAATAAAATCAACATCAATCTGAAAGTGTCAATACAATGTTTAATAATAAATAAATAAAATATATGGTGAACTTAAAATGGTTTGACTTACTTTGCTCTTTGTAGTATTAGTTCAAATGCGTAAATAACTAATTAAAATTTCAAACAAATGCCACTAGATTCTATGGAAATTCAAACAAAAGTAACATACATTTGAAGATTCAAAGAGAGAGTGTTTCAGATAATCTTTGTCACCGGAGAGCTTGGTAGTAACAAGGCCCAACATCATATTTTTTCTCCTAACTCAACTTCAGAAACTGTTCCATCTTAATCCATAGGATTTTAAACAAAATGAAGATACCAGGCAACAATTAATTAATAAAAACTATTATTATTATACTTATTGATATGGCAGTTAAATATTACTCACTTCTAGTTTGTCCTTTCACAATGTGTAAGTTGGAATTAAAGTGTAAATTTGCCAGAAAGAATGTAAAAGTTTTCAGCACTTAATGCCAATTCTATAAAATAAAAAACAATGAACTCTGGGAATTTTGTAACAAGTTTATGAATGTATTCTTCATGTATTTGTCATTTCCTTTTTTCCTCAAATTACATACATGTCTGAAATTCATCTGCTTGACCACTAGAGAGTTTTGGGGAACTAGTGATGCTGCAGAATGGCACAGACTTTCCCATTTTAGTTTCCTATTTCCTAGGGTCAGGACAAGCTACTCGGAATTGCCACATACTCTTGCCAGCTGCCATCTATCGATGCCCAAAGTATATTTTTTTGGACATTTTCTTCATTTTTCCGCTTCTTAATGGTAGAATGGAAATATTAATTTTAGAATACCAAAGACCACTAAAACCTCGTACTAAATGACAATTTTTTTAAAAAAGTATGAGCCATTTTTAAGAAAATGGCATTTAAGCGCTACTGTAAATGGGAAATTTGAAGCTCTTTTTCACAGACAATTTTTGAGTTTTCGAAAAACATCATTAGAAGTCATTTGAAGTACATTAAACTCACGAATACCATAGTGTTTACAAATTGCTGGAAATTTGCATATTAAGGTATATTATACCCCAAACATGCAAAAATTTGAAATATTACTTAATAATTTTTTGTTGTGTATTTATTGAATAAATATGTCTACAATGAAAACAAAAACATTGAGAAAAAAATTTGAAATTTTTTTGGGGGAAATAAAGGAATTTTTTTACAGAAATGGGCCTTGAGCATAAACATCATAACTTTAGAACTACTATCTCTATTATTTAAATTCTTTTTTGTGTGATAACAAATGATTTGAACTAGTGCCTGAACCAAAATAATATTTGTGCAATTAATATTTACATATTTAAAACATTTTTTTGTATCAGAAAGTTAAAAAATCAATTTTTTAAAATTAAATTTTCTCTATGAAATAATTGGTTGAAATGTTTAGTTTTGCTTTGTGCACTAGCTACATGTTTCTCAATTGTAACAAAAAAAGAATCATAGTGATATCATACATAGAACCAGAGATATGATGTTTGAGGTTTCCAAAGACAGCCAAAAAGTCAACTTTTGGGGAAATGGCTCTAATGTTTGTAATGCTATAGAAAGATTACAGGTTATGCCTTATTTTTTGATGTCTAAATCTTCTCTTATTTTCTATCTTCCTATGAAATATCTTCTTCTATCTTATTTTCTGGCGTTGTCTGTTTTTGGGTTTGCTTTTTTTTTAGGAAAAAACTTTGGTTCCTCTAACGCAAGCCTAAATAAATATTAAAAAAAAAAAAGACGAATGATCGTAGAATATAACAGGTTTCACCGTTTTAAAGAGAATATATCAAAGGTTTTGATTCTGTTAAAAGTCAAAAAACGGATTTTTTGTAATTTTTTCTTATTTTTGGGGTATAATATAACTTAATGGTGTCAATCGAATCAATTCCAAAAAAATTACATTTGTGTAGTTTTTGAAAAAACGAAAAAATACTCCAAAATGAACTTTATGTCTTTTTGAAGAGTGCAGTTTGAACTACCCGTTCGAGAAGTTTAAAGAAAAAAATTTGGAGCCATTCATGAGAAAATGGCGTTTGAGCGTTTCTGAAAATGCGGAATTTTGAGCTCATTTTACCAGAAAACTGTTGAGTTTTTCAGATACTATACATAACATTATTTAAAGTACATATGCTCATTGATGCAATAATGTAAACAAATCGCCGCTAATGTAAATATTAACGACGTGAGACACAAGTCAAAAAATTTCATTTTTGTAATTTTTGAAAAAAAAACAAAAGAATAGAGCGATAGTGGTGTTTATGTCATCTCATTTACTTATTTACATTTAGTATTGTCCCTACCAAAAGTTTAGAGAAAAAATTTGGAGCCGTATTTTGAGTAAAAAAAACTTGTTTTTGTAATTTTTTAAAATTGCACATATTGCACGCAACAATGCACGAAAACTATCAAAATGTTCAAAAAATGTACACGAGCGTAATGAAAGAACTCACTTTCGAGGACAAATTTTATTTGGAGGAAAAATCTCTACCTTGAATTTTGTAGTTGTTGGAATACGCTAAAAAAAAAAAACAACAACAAATTTTGCAATTTTCGAAAATTCAGAGTTAAGCGTTAAAATTGAACCTATGCCACCTTAATGAGTGTATTTTATTCTATTCTTACAAGAAGTTTAAAGAAAAATTTTGGAGCCGTTTTTGAGAAAATTCTGAAAATGTCCGGGGAGCTTCATGTAAAGTACCCCCAAATTTTGAAGAAAGTTTTTAAAAATTCGTTTTTAGAGCTTCGACTTGAGTCAGTTCGACAAGGGTTTCTTCAATTTGGAGAAATTCCTACGAGTGGTTTAGGTCCTAGTAGTGTTCACGGACGGACGGACAGACGGACGTTTTGATTTCAATTGGTTTTTCGATATCAAGAATCCACAAAACAGGGATTCAGGCTACACCACGTGTTAGGGTATTTTTTTCTTAATTTAGCAACGGGATTAATCCACTTTTGTGCTATCTCAGCCCAGCAACGAATTTTTTCTGTCGAAAATTCGCCAATTTTTTCTCGCAGCATTACATAACTTTCCCTATTCTACGTATGTTACTCCGTTTTACGTACGAATACGGGAAAGTAAAAATTAAGAAAATGTCAAAAAATATACTTTGGGCGACGGTAAATGGCAGCTGGCAAGAGTATGTGGCAGGTCCGAGTAGCTAGCCGAGACCAAAGGAAATAGAAAACTAATACGGGAAAGTCTGTGCCATTTTGTAACACCACTAGTTTTTTTGCCAGAAATGAATCCGGATTATCGACGGTCGGTATTTTTGACATTGTACTGTAATTGAAATTACTTTGTACAGTATTTGTATCAATTTTATTCTAAACGACTGATGACTTACACAAACTCAAAGATATTCCAATTTGATCTTTAGAAGTGTATTACAGAAATAATTTATTTTTTATTGTTAATCATCTTTATTGGAGTTTCTGTGTGATCATTTCATTTTTGTACCAACGTCCATGCAAAATTCATATTTTAGTAACCACTTTGCTATAAACACTGCGTAATTATTTATTAGAATTATTTTTCACAGGGATCCAAGACATTGAAGACGAAGGCAAGTTTAATGAAAAATCAAGTACGTCCTGAAGCGTTCGAAACGGTTTCCGGGGATGTTGAATTGGACCCGTCCTTCAAGTTAAAAACCATCGGAAAGCCTGATGAACAGCTGGTGCTCACTCCAATGGTAACAGTTTTTATGTCTCTTTCACGGGGGCACTTAAATTTTTCAGCATTAAAACGTTTCATTTCATATTATTGTTGACTGCAGGCAAGAGCTGGCCACATGCCCGTGTTATAAGGAAAGCACATTATAGGGAACGGAATATTTTGTAATAAAAAGAAAAATGTGTGCATAAATTCGTATATGTGTTTAATTTTTCCACAATATGTAAGAAAAATATAAAATATGTAAAAAAAATCATTATAGCGTTTAAGTTGAAGGAAACAATCAAATTCCAACAACGCGATAAAACAGTGTTTCGTGAAAAAGTATTTTGTAAAGTATGTGTAATAAAATATGTAAACATATGTAATAATACCAAAATATGAAAAAAATTGTAAAATAAAAATGTTTCGAATTCGTTCAGAATATCTTGTGATTTTAAAAATATTATTAAATTCAGGTATCTTGTTCCTGTTAAAACATGTAATTACATGAAGATCCGTTTCCTGATTACCATGTTTATATTGATTCAGTGGTGCACCCAAGGGGGAGGGGATCATTAGACTACCCCGCCCCCTCGGAAGCCAATAATTCGTATTAAAAGATAAAGCATTTTCTAATTTTCTGTACTGAGAAACGTATTTCAATATATTAATTAGAATCGTTATAAGCATTAACGATAAGTTAAAAAATAAAATTATGTTTATCATAAATGAAAAATTCTTTACTCAAAAAAAGCAGGTTTGGCTGGACACCTATACCTGCACCGTTCTTCCCGGAGAAAAATCCTGCGTGCACCTTTATTATGAAGAAAAAAAATTTTTTGCAAAATGTTGAAAGCTCTCTTCTGATGAAGAATTTTAGCGACTTATTTTGTTTTCCTATGAATAAAACCAAACGTAAGGGCCATTTTCGTACAGTCTGATTTTTTATAATTAACGTTTTATAATTAAATATTGCCGACCCTCGGTAGCCGAGATCGCTAAGACAGTAGTGTTGTAGCGATGTCGGACCGACGGATCGCGGGTTCGAGTCCCGCCTCGGACATGGTTGTATTTGTATTCGTACTTTACCCTCTATCATCTCCGTATCATGTCTTCACAGTTACCATAACGTAAAATCCAATAATGGTAGCTAATGACCTAGATGTGGATGCGACCTTAATTAACACAAAAGAAGTTAAAATATTGTTAAGTTATAATTGTTATGTCAAAAGACTTTCTTTTTTCCCACAAGCAATGCTGGGACGGTTTATCACTGGAAACGATACATCAAAATAATTCACAACCATTCCTAACAGAATAATAATAAGAATAATAATTATTATTATTATAACATTAATTGTGCAAGGTGAAAAGTTAAATAAATAAAAAAAGGTGAAAAGGCAAGCTTATATTTATTTACAGCCGTATTATGGCAAAAATATCTAAGACTTCACGTCTCAGAAAAAGTTTCCGTAAGTCAATACAATTTGTAAGGATGTGCTTGGAAGAAAATATGGAGGACCTCTTTAAAATAAGTTTATATTGAAATAGTTCTACTTTTGAAATTTACTGTGTAGATTTTGAAGAAGTGGTCGTAGTTGTACAAAATGGAAATAATACCACAGATTTAATGCGTATCAACCAATCTTCAAAGCAGTTTGATTTTAAAATCCCGTAATAACAAATTGGTATCAGTTTTTCATTACCTGTTAAATTATTAATAATGGGCTAAATGTTAGTAATATATAGTTTTCAATATTATTATTATTATTATTATTATTATTATATTATTAATTATTATAATTATTAATAATTATTAATAATTATTTAAATATTAATTATTAATAATAATAATAATATATATTTTTACGTAAAAACTACTATGCAACACCATAGGAAAGTGCCTTAGCTACAAATGTATTTTGTGTTACTGTACTGAAATATCCTTAAAAGAGCTGAAACCGCCCTTACTAGTTTAAACCTCCCTTAGTTCGGATACATCTTGAACTGTCAGATACATCATCTATACCTGCTTGTATGAAAATGTTAATTTTTGTAAACGTTTTTAACTGTTTGGTAGACCCGTGCGATTAAATCGCAAAGAATATCAAATACTGAATTAAATTCCTCGTGAAGTCGACATTCTCACGTCTCTGATCACTTTTGCCACCAAATGAAGTGTCTAATACAGACAGTCCCCCTCAAATGTAATAAAACAACAAAGAAAAGTTTCAATTTATGGATTACTATCCAAGGAGTATAAATCGTAAATCCACCCTCGGGATTTTAAGGGATTAGGACGCATCTTTTCCGGGTCATGAATCAGGTATGAAAAGCGCGTTGCTGTTTTCATTTGCGCCTATTGTTTTTAAATAGAATAAATAATTAAACAAAATTCGACATTTTTTCTTTTAATATATTTATAGTTCAGATGGGGGTTTCCCTATGCAGTACGAACACATTTTTTTTGTTGATGAAGCTTTATTAATTGAACAAAACCGCAATCTTTCCTTAATGTATTAACATACCCGATTGTGAATCTAACTTAATACTCTCTTTCAGGAGTTAAAAGAAGAAGTCACTCGAACACTAACAGATAAGAATCCGAAACAACCAGACAATTTAGTCGAATACAGTCAGAAAGACAGCTGTTTTGTAGGTGTTGGTCCCACTACTTATGCCGCTGTTCTCTATGAGTTGCAAGGTATTGCAATTCACAAAGATTCAGAAGAAGCATCTGAAGAAGGAATTCCCATCCCTTCGAATGGTATGTGATATATAGAGCCTGGAAGTTGAGACATTTATTTTACCTAAAACAGGCAGGCAAAAGGCATTAATTTTTTACTGAAATAGATATGCAAAAAGGCAATTATTTTGGCTGACGTAGGAATGCAGAAACGCATGTAAACAAAATAAAATAATTTAAAAGGGATAATTGTAAAAAGCTAATAATTAAAATAAATCAAATGTTTATTCCATCTCTAAAATTTACTTCAGCACTTAACACGGAAGGATCTTTCCACATGTTTGATGACTACCAATTTGTTCCACCCGCGACTCTATCTACGAAAAGCTATTGTGAATTCTCTTTTGAATCTTGCAATGGTGTTAGTGAAAACGCCATTTTACTCGTAGTTTCTTCTCATTTGTGTAATCGCCAGCACTGAGAAGGATTGCATCGTATTTCACATACAGAAAGCTCTGTCCTCAAAAGGGACTGGAGACCGTAATCAAATAATAGAATGGAATTTCTGGTGAGCGAACGAAGCTTGTTGACATCAATGAAAGAAATCAAAAATCTTAACTCGTATCTTTTCATCTTCGTTTCCCTATAGGGAAAGTTTCCCTCAAACTCGTTTTTGGGAAATTTATGTAATACTGCGGAATATCGATTTAAGATTTTAATAAAATTCACGTTTCGGGGTCCCATGATACCAAAAAAGTGTTGTTTTTGTTTCAAAACGTCCGTCCGTCTGTCCGTCAGTCTGTGAACACCACTAGCGCCATTACTGCGATTTCTTCCAAAATGGATATTCCCCGGTCGATCTGGCTCCATTCGAGGCGCCGCGATTTTGAAAAACGTTGTTCAAAGTTTGGGGGTACTTTACGTGAAGGCCCCTGGACATTTTCAAACTTTTCTCAAAAACGCCTACAAAGTTTTTCTTTAAATTACTTGTGAGAATAGAGTAAAATACACTTATAAAGGTAGTTAAGGTCCGATTTTCACGGTTAACACTGAATTTTCGAAAATTGCAAAATTTGACATTTTTTCGGCGTCTTCCTACAACTATGAAGATAGAGATTTTTTCCTTCAAATAAATTTTCTTTCCGTAGTGAGTTCTTTTATTAAGGCCATGATATTACCTTAATAATAGTAGAATGGAATTTCTGGTGAGGGAACAAGCCTGTTGGCATCAATGAAAGAAATCAAATTGTACATATTTTTTGAAAATTTTAGTAGTTTTCGCGCAATATTGCGTGAATTAAGTCCGATTTTAAAGAACAAAAACCAAGATTTTCTCAAAAACGGCTCCAAGTTTTTTGTTTAAACTTTTGGTAGGTATAGTGCTAAATGTAATCTACGAGATGACATAAACATCAGTTACACAAATGTAATTTTTTTGAAAGATCTCTCACACCATTAATATGCACATTTCCCGCAAATTGTAAATAGTACTGTATTTGCGAGTTAAAGTGATTCAAATGACTTTTAATAAAGTTTTCCGAAAATACTTCTTTCTACGAAACATTTTCTGTGAAAAAGAGCTTCAAAAAAAACATCTAGGACGAGGTTTTACTGCTCTTTAATGATCTTAAAATAATTTCCTCTATTAGGTTCTACTATTAGAAAACCGAAAAATTAAGAAAATCTCAAAACAAATGTGCTTTGGGCGGTGATACATGGCAGCTGGCAAGAGTCTGAATAGCTAGTCGAGACCAAAGGAAATAGAAATCTAATACGGGAAAATCTGTGCCATTCTGTAACACCACTAGTTTCGTAATAACATTTTGTTGTTTTGGTACTTCTAATTTTGTTGTCTTCGTTTCATCAAAATGCATAATCTCGATCCATCTCGTTGATGTCGCGGCCGCGCCAACTTGAAAACGAACTTTTAATTTTGGGGGGTATTTTACATGAAGTCCCTAGAACGTTTTCAAAATTTTCTGAAAGATTCTCCAGATCTTTTCTTAAAAATTTTCATGAAAACCTCATAAATTTCCAAGATTGCAAAAGTTTAATAATTTTGGGGTCCCCTCATACATCTAGATTTTTGAAGCTAAAGATTTTTCTTAACAAAATATTGTCTTAAAATTAGTCTCATTTAAATAAAATTATATACACTGTTTCAAATGCTTATTACTTTGTGCGTAACTTTTAATTAGTTCGTGACAATTTTGAATCGTAGTTTTAGAATCAGTGAGACTTCATTAAGACATTTGAGTAGCAGTTCATTTTTAGCACATTTATGGTAATGGTAGCTGGTATTTACCGTGTAGTTATAGGTACTTTCTTTGTAATCCTAAACGCTCAAATCCAAAACTTAACTCGGCTAAATATTTTTTCTGTAAACGTTTGATAAGATTACAGGACATTACAGTGAATTCAATACCAGAAAGCTTATTTAATTTAAAATTTTGAATTTTCTAATAATGAAATATCTTTCTATTTCTTCGAACCGTATTACTAGGATATGCAGTATGTTGCAACATTAACCTGTTATTACATAACCGTTACTACTAATACAAGAAAGTATGTGATATTGTAGCTCCTCCCGTTATGAGAGTCGTTACATTTCGATTCATTTGCATGTTGTTTATTGATGCGACCCAAATCTACCATTTGTTTGGAAAATGACACCTTGTTTCATATGCCCTATAAGTAGTATGTTGTTTCCCTATTTCTTACCCTTACATCTCTTTCTTTCCCCTCAGTACGTATCGTCCGAGCATGAAGTTATATTTCATCCTCAAGGGCAGCGCTTTTCTTGAAAAGACCTTTCATTAACAGCAATGAGTCCTAATATTTTGACTTAAATGAGATACTGCTGTTCAATTTTTTTAATATCTTCCATAGCTAAATGGAAATGAAAATTTATGGTTCATGAAAAAATAAAAAGTTAATTATTTTTCATTGTATGTTTCTTCTTTGTAGATACTGAGAGTGAACCGAAGGAAGAAATTCCAGTTCAAGAATCCGAAGAGAAAGATTCAGCTGCAGACGAAGAAGGCGCAGGTGAAGAGAATGCGGGAGATGGAGAAGATGAGGAGAAGGAAGAGGATGCTGGACGAAAAGACAGTTCTGCTGACGCACCTCGACCAGGAGGAGCGAAAAAAATAACTAACCAATTTAACTTCTGTGAGAGAGCTGCAATGACTTTTAATAACAAAAAACGTGTATGTGCCTTTCTAGAAACCTCTTATTCTATCCATTTAAATATTGGTTTGTCGATATATTCTTATGTGGGGTTTAAAAAAATTTGATAGTATATCATGCTTAAACATGACGAGTTCTTATTTTCTAGAAACGATCGTAAGACGTTTACTAACCAACTAAAATATTCATCAAAACAGCATAGATATTACGTAGGAAAGTAATCAAATGATTTACTTAACGCACTTAACATCTCAGGTACGATTTCGTCAGAGATCCGTTTGATGTATTTCTGATATACCAAGTTTAAATTTCCTCTTGTAATCAGGTTGTTTTTAAAATAACTTGATTTTTAAAACAACCTGATAACAAGAGAATCCACTAATTGTTTTGAAAATTGAAAATGAACCGATTTAATGAATTATTATTGAACTCATTGTACTTACAATAAGGACACATTAATTTACAATGCAGAAAGAGAACGATCCAAAACAAGATTATAATATCCTTACTGTAGCAAAGGTCTAGTTTTGAAACGATAGGAAAAAGTTCCTTAGAACGACAATGGATATTTATATACATATTTTAGAGAAATGTATTTGTGCACTTGAACCCAATCTCTTTTTACTTTCCTGTTTACGTAGGTATATACGGAGTTATATACGTGGTATAGGGAAAGTTATGTATTGCTGCGGAAAATCGATTTCGGGATTTCAACGGAAATATACGTTTTGGGGTCCCCTGATACCGACAAAACTGGTTCTATTCAAAACTTCCGTCTGCCAGTCTGTGAACAAACATAGCGCCCAAACCATAAGTATGGTTAGGTTAGTTAATAGCGTCCAAAACGAATATTCCCCGGTCTATCTGGTTCGACTCGAGGCACCGCGATTTTGAAAAACATTCTTCAAAATTTTCTCCCCCGGCCATTTTCAATATTTTCTTAAAAATGACTCCAATTTTTTCTTTAAATTTCTTGTAAGAATAGAGTAAAATACACTTATTAAGATGTCGCAGGTCCTATTTTCACGGTTAACTGATGTCACTGTAGGCCCTGGAGTTCGAGTCTTGACAGTGGCAGGATTGTCAATACTTGCTACGTAGCTACATCCAGTTCAGCCGCTGTCTGGAGGATAATTCTAGCAGCCGGCTGCTCTGATCGGTAGTTTTCCGTGGTTTCTCCGATCAACACCAGGCGAATGTCGGAGTAGTATCCTAACAAACGGGACAAGGACGGCGCGCGATCTTTCGTTCCTCTTCCTTATCCTATCCTCGCTCGTTACTTACACTCACACACTTACATACACTTCACTACCATGCCGGGAGACCAGTCGGGAGCTCAGAGCTTGTCCCGACTGGGACGGTGGTCCGCTGATGGGAGATACCTTTTGTGGGAAAACCCGTTTAACCGACGGGTAGGTCGCCATCCAGCGGAGGAAGATCACCACCACCCTATCACTCGATGAAAATATGCACTACACTTACGGGGAAATGACCTTAGCAGTTGACGCGCGCAGAATCACTAATCAATCAATCAATGTATGAAAGGGAAAAAGGACGAAAAAACGAAACGGGTAATCAAAATATGCTAGTGCAGAGAGAATGTGTGTCGTTCGAACTTGAAGACGCAGATCGTCCATACGAGGTAGTTCCTAGCCTTCCTTCTCTGTAATGGGGCGGATTTTCGTCATAGAAATGTCCCATTATTCTTTTACTGTTGAGTATCAACACTTTCTCTTTCTCTTTGTTCATAACAAGAGACTTAAAGTTGTATGTTGGAGAAAGAAACACAATATGCATCTGGCTTCCGTCTGGGAAGGGTACACCATGCGATCCACTTTTAGAGTTTTTGTATGACTGTTTTCTCAAATATCGAAGTACAAGAAAGTGCTTTATCGAACGTGGTCTCTGACCAACGAGAATTCCCGACGTCTTGCCCTGTGATGATTGTTTGTGGAGTTTATTGGCACACAGTACACAAACAAACAACGGAACTTCAGGATCATATATTCACTGAAAGAAATTTCGAGCATAGTCAAGATTTTAAAATCTCAGAGTCACATGTTGTGCTTGAGCCAGAAGTGCGCAGAAGTAGGTGGAGATCATTTCCAACAATATTTGTTAATTTCTGCAATAGCATGTTTTTGATTGATTGCTAGTGATTCCAGGAGCGTCAACGTACAAGGTCATTGATCCCGTAAGTGTAGAGCTTGTTTTATCGTAGGAAGTGGCGGTGACCTTCCTCCTCTGGAAGGCGAGATCCGGCGTCGATCTAGCCGTCGACTTGCGGGATTTTCCCCCAAAAGGTACCTACCACCAGCGGGGTACTTACCCTAACCGGGATAAGCTCTAAGTTCCTGACTGGTCTCCCGGCATGTGTGTTAGTGTAGTGCATATAAATGTAAGTGTAAAGGTGTGTAAGTAAGGAATGAGGATAGGCCAAGGAATAGGAAGAAAAGATCGCGCGCGGCCGTGTCTCCTTTGTTAGGGTACTGCTCTGGCATTCGTTTGGTGTTGCTCGAAGAAACCACGGAAAACTACCGATCAGAGCAGCCATCTGCTAGAATTCTACTCCAGAAAACGGGTATCTGGCTATGCAGCTAGTGCCGTAGAAAAATAATTTGAGACAGTGTCCATTTTTGCCACTGTTTATCTGCCTGGCAACGTTGGAGGAAGTCCAGTTTGGAATATTTAGAATGCAAATTTATTTTCGGGATATACTATATTTTCCTCGTGTTACTTAGTGTTTCATTTAAAAACATGTTATTTTACATAGGAGGAAGAATTTGTTTTAGCAATTCAATTATTTTTATATCTCTTGGTAATAATTGTGAATTTTTTCACTCCTTTATTAATCCTAGTTGTTTTAACATCAAATGTTCTATTTCAGTTGATATTTTGAAAATAAGTTTATCAAAAAATCAATAATTATTTGTTTTTGTTTTTTGTTCCAAGATTATAGCAACGCAAACAATGCCACCTCCTCGTGCGGTGTTTTCAAAACAAATTTGTCAGTATACAATTTACGATGGTTACCAAGAAGATTTCCAAAACCAGAAAAGAGAGAAGGAAAAGGAAAAGGAAAGAAAGGAAAAAGGACAGCAACAGCAACCACACGCAACGGCACCAGCAAAGAAGAGAATTTGCAAGAAAAATAATAATTTGTCGGAAACTTCAAAAAGAATGGCAGCAGCAGTTAGAACATTGGAAAGAATGGTTAACCAGAACATATTCGATGATATTGCTCAAGGTAAACTTAAATTTGTGTGCTTCATTAGTTTTGCATGATTCTCGTTACCCTACAGTCTGTGATTTTTGTTACGTTCCCAGAAACTCGGGAAAATGCAAAAATAATGAAAGTTTAAATTTTGACTGAAAAATGCAAATATTTCTTCGTTATCCCGTCTATTCTCATGATGCACAAATTGAATGAATTATCGTTCTTAAGGTTCCGTTGCTTTCGACCTCCGTGGACCAGAACCCATGTTCGATCCTGATGGAGGTGCGTGGACTTTTGAATGGCGAAAAATCCCACAATGACCACCACATCGTGTTTGTGAAATGTAGTTGATCCCCGACAGGTGCCAGACAAAATGAAAATGCCTTCGGCAATGTCCCGTCCTAATATCTTATGCTCTCCCTACCGGGCCGTTCGGATACAGTGGCGGACCGATCGGCGGAGCGAGCGGAGAAGGGGAATGACACCCATGTGTTTGAGGGGACGCCCATGGGACGCGTCTGCTCGAAAAGATCCCCCCAGACCCTCACCGAGGGTAGGTTTCAAAGAAAGTCTGGATCGAAAATGCCGTTGCGGAACTAAGGTAAATGACCGCCTCTCTGCAAATAACCCCATACGATAAATAAATAAACACTACTTCCGTCACTGCTGTCATGCAAGAGCAAGACACCCAAGGCAGAGGCTGCTCTATTAAAATTTACTATTTGCGTAATATTCTTCGTAAGTAAAGAAATACTGTACTGTGTATATACTGATGTTACAGTATATTATGTTTTCTATTGTACTATCAAGAGCGGATTCAACCGATCATTTGGGGGGGGGGGGGCATCGTAGATTTTTTAAAAATAATAAACATTCTTGTTATTATATTGTATATTATTTTTGTACTGTATACACGATACTATACAACAGTGGCGTAGCGTGACTCGCACGTTTGGGGATGCTCAACAATAATACACAAAATGTCTCTATCAACTACTTCATCTAACAGGTGAACGCAACACAAGGCAGATATACTGGAACTACTTCCACGATCTCGATTGTTTACGACGGTGTAGGCACTTTCCACAAAATCCTCACAGCAGTCAGGGCTGCCGATGTCTTGAAAGCAAATTATACAATGGCTCAGCTTTAATTCTTATACGCGAATGGCAATAAGACCATTTGTTAATTTATACATTGCAGACTTAAATAATATGTAATCTATTTAAGAGATAATACAATTTCTTGGATATTAATTAAGAAATAGTAGAAGACGCTATTTCTACAGTTTGTACCCATGACCAAGCGGGGACTCCCGAGTGAGAGAGAGAGATAATTTACTGACCGCCTGAAGTGTGCTGCGCTCTCGTGCACAAACGAGCTTATTTCCGCAGTAGATGCTAGCGTAAAGCAGTCGGGTTTTTCTGGGCCAGGGGTGAAGAGGGGAGAGAGGAACCTCGCCATCTGCGCATGCGTCATTGCTCGTCGCAATCTCACGGCGGATGCTAGAAGCATTTTAGCTTCCAGGCAATCACAGACCAGCTTCAACAGCCCGCCGAATTCAATCATAGGAAATCAATTTAAAATCAATACAAAACGTGTTTCGCTCAACAGACCACTTGTAAGATTATCAATATAGTATTTAAGGTTCTTATATATGGGGATGCTCAGCATCTCAGCGTTCCCTGACGCTACGCCACTGCTATACAATACTACTGTTTAAAAAATTACATAATTAGAACATAAATAAATATTTAAATCAATTTTGCCAGATAAGGAAGGCAAACGAAAACTCTAGGCCTTTTGGGGGGGGGCATGGCTCCCAAGGCCCCCCCTGTATCCGCCAGAGTATACTATACTGTACTGTACCACCAAATAGTCTATGTCTTACCAGTTAAAAGGAAATATGAAGGTCGGTGATTGCTACAGCATAAGCTAATGGCGTTCTCCAAGATAATTTGAAAGTAACTTTTTCTAAGGAAAACCCACACAGATTCAAAAGAACAATTACGTATTATAACCAAGGAAAAATGAAAACATCGCGATACGAAAAACTTAAAATACATTTATTAATCACTAACCTAATCTACCTATTTGAACCGAATAAAATTTTAATTTTTTAAACTTAACAACTAATCTAATGTACTACATACTAATTTCGATTCCTAATTTCCTCAATAAATATAAACGTCTATTAATGCTTGTGCACACATTCCATTGCTGCGCCGGAAAACGGCGAATTTTCCGTAGAAAAACTCTTATTGCCGGGCTCTGGTAACAGAAATGGATAAATCTTGTTTTTAGTAAATTACTTCCTCTAACACGTAGTGTAGCCAAAATCTGTGTTTTGTGGGATCTTAATATAGAAAAATCGATTGGCAGCAAAACCTCTGTCTGTCCGTCCATACATCCGTCTGTGGTCAATGCAAGAACCGAAACCAACCAGTCAATTTTCTCCAAAATTGATATATCCCCGAACGATCTGAACGAACTCCAGGCCTTGAGAGTTTCAGAAATATATTTTGATTGTTGAGAGTATTTAACATGAAGTCTCAAAAACATTTTCAATTTTTCTAAAAAATGGCACCATTTTTTAAAAATTAAACTTTATCCTCGGATACCCTAAAGATCGCTTAAGAGAAGGGTACTGGTCTCATGTTCGTTGAAATCACGGATTTTTGAAAATTGCAAAAGTGCAATTTTTGAGGCGTCTTCCTTCAATTATAATATTGAAGATAGAGATTTTTTTCTTTAATGAATTCTGTTTCTCAAAGACGGGTCTTTAAATAACTTCATGTTCAATTTTTCGAACATATGAGTAGTTTTCTTGTAATTTTGTGCGACGTAAAGGCAATTTTAATTGTTTTTAAACATTTTTTCTCAAAAATAGCTTCATTTCTTCTTTAAATTTTTTCCTCGTATGTAAGGGACGCTAAAAACTTGGAGCTAGGCCCATTTTCGGCGAACTTTCCGAAAATTGCAAAAAAGTTAACATTTCAAATCTACAAAATTGATTTAAATTGATAACATTTTGAATTCTTGTAAAAAAATCAGCTCTTTAAAAAAGGTCGTATACAATTTTTTGAAAAAACAAGCGTATTTCGTGCAATTTGTCTGAAATTTATGAAATTTCTAAAACAATTTTTTTTCGCAAAAACGGTTCCAATTTTTTGCTTTATTTTTTTCTCCTATGCATCAAGACATACTCGTATACTTCAAGACATGCATCAAGATATACTCTTTGCATCAAGAGACAACAAAAAATATGATTCTGACTCATTTTCGGTGAACACTGTATTTTCGAAAATTGCAGAAGTTAACATTTGGAAACTACAGAATTGAAGAGATCGACGTTTGCCCTAAACAAAGTCTGTTGTTAAACAACAGCTCTTTAAAAATATAATGTATAATTATTTGAAAGAAACAGTAAATTTCGTAATTTGTGTCTGAAATTTATGCAATTTCTAAAAGAATATTTTATCAAAAACTGCACCAATTTTTACTTTCCCGTATACGTACGTATATACGAAGTAACTTACGTAGTATACGGAAAGTTATGTAAAGCTGCGCGAAAAAATAGCGAATTTTCGGCAGAAAAAAATCATTGCCGGGCCCTGATAACGAAAAAGTGGATAAAACCAGTTGCTAAAATCCCCTAACACGTAGTGTAGCCAGAATCCCCGTTTTGTGGGTCTTTAATACCGAAAAACCAATTGAAAGCAAAACGTCCGTCTGTCCGGTTTATGTGAACAACACTAGCGTATAAACCATGCGTACGATTTTTTCCAAATTGAAGACACCCCTATCCATCTGGCCTGAGTCGAAGCTCTGAGATTTTGAAAAGCATTAAGTTTTGGGGGTACTTTACATGAAGCCTACGGGACATTTTCAAATTTTCTCAAAAACTGCTCCAAATTTTTTCTTTAAATTTCTTGTGAGAATAGAGTAAAATACACTTAGTTGGTAACATAGTCCGATTTTTACAGTTAACTCCGAATTTTTGAAAATTGCAAAAGTTTGAATTTTATTCGGCGTCTTCCTCCAACTACAAAATTGCAGATAGATATTTTTCCTTCAAATAAAATTTGTTCTTCTTAGTAAGTTAATTCTTTAAGGTCATGTAAATGTTTTTTGAAAACATTTTAAATGATTTTTTGAAAAGTCACAAAATAATATTTTCTCAAAAACGACTCCAAATTTTTTCTCTAAACTTTTGGTAAGGATAGTGCCTAATGTACTCCAAGAGATGTCATAAATGCCACATTGCTCTATTCTTTTGTTTTTTCACAAATTACAAAAATTTATTTTTTTACTTGTATCTCACGTCGTGAGTGATATATTAAGAGTAAAGTGCTGAATGAATGTATCGTGCTTAAATATGAGAAGGAATTATAATGGGTAAATATTCTAGGCATATTTTAGTGCATTTTCTGAAGTTTGTAATGCATAAAGGCATTTGTATTTCATAGATTATTAGTGCATAAAGTTCAAACCCTAATCAATATCTTCAACGCCGATGTTGTTTCAGATATTTATGGGAAAAATCAAAAATTTATGACAGTTCTAATTTACGACTCTTTGAAGACGAACTATGTAATTTCGATGTCAAATATCTGTTTTTATATGTCGTGTATTTTGAGGGTGCCATCCAGGGACCGAAAAGGTATTGAATACCGGTAAAAATACCGGTATTTTTTCATACCGGTATAAAATATCTTTATTCTTTTATACCGGTAAAATACCTTTATAGGACGTCTATACCGGTATGGACGTCCATAAAGGTTATACCGGTATTTTCACTGGAAATAGTGCCGTGTGCCCCACACACGCGCCACAAACATGCGCTCGCGGCAAACCCACGCGCCCCAAACACATGCGCACGCCAACCACGCGCGCGCACCAAACAAGCGCGCGCTCACACGCGCACGCCCACGAACGCCCGCGCCCAACAAACGCGCGCGCCGAAGAAACGCGCGCTCCGAAGAAACGCGCGCACCGAACAAACGCGCGCCGAACAAACGCGCGCCGAACAAACGCGCGCGCCGAACAAACGCGCGCGCCCAACAAACGCGCGCGCCGAACAAACGCGCGCCCGAACAAACGCGCGCGCCGTACAAACGCGCGCGCCGAACAAACGCGCGCGCCTAACACACGCTTGCACCAATCACACGCGCGCTATACACTCATAAGCTATACACTCACGTGCTATATACACACGCTCTTTCTTTCTCTTTCTCTCTTTCGTTCTCTTTCGATTTCTTTCTCTCCTTCTTTCTCTCTCTCTCTCTCTCTCACAGTACACAGTATTTGGAATAAAGGTATAATAGAGGTAAAGGTATTTCTATACCGGTATAAATACCTTTACCGCTATTATTTCGGTATTCGGTCCCTGGTGCCATCCAATCACAAGAAGTGAAACAGTATCTTTAACAGCCAAAAAAATATTTTAGAGGTGTTACCTACCCAACATACTTGGGAAATTTAAAAAAGGAAATAGAAAAAAACTTTATTTAAAATTTTTTAAAATGATATTTCATTGTTATAATGCTTTCTTAGATTACAGGTATTGGGAAGACCCATCGGATGAGTATAGAGATGAAGAAGGAACATTATTACCTCTATGGAAATTTTCTTATGAAAAAACAAAGAAAAGTACTATTACAAGCATATGCTGGAATCCTTGTTTCTATGATATGTTCGCGGTAGCGTATGGAACATGTAAGTATGGAAATCTCAAAATGAACTACATTACTTAATATTGATAACATTTTGATTAAAACAAGAGTTTTCAAAAATTATACTTACACGCTTTTCCAACATCTCGCGCGTTGTTAGTATTTACGTAAAACATCATTACTGATTGCATTACTGTTAGGCTGCTATGCTGAACCGGATCTTATAAAATGAGAAAGAAGAATGAGCGGAATTCCCTTAGTAATGTAAATAACGAGAACAAGGCTAAGTCGTTATATCACTCTTCTTCTTCTTCCTCTTCCCCCTCCTCCACCTCCTCCTTCCTTCTCCCTCCTCCTTCCTCCTTCCTCCCTCCTCCCTCCTCCCTCTTCCCTCTTCCCTCTTCCCTCCTCCCTCCTCCGTCCCTCCTCCACTTTCTCTTCCTCCTCGTCGTCGTTAATGTAGCGTCATAGAGTAAAGATGTATCCTTAGTCTATGGTAGCGTCACTTTTGGAGATGTCTCTGCAGCACTGGGCATGCAAATATGTAAACTTAATAGTCAAGGGGCTGGGGCAAATTGTCCTGAAATTTTATACATAATGTATTTTCCTCAATACATTTGTTTAAAAAAATTAACTGTAGTTGAAATATGATTCACTTCAAAATATATAATTTTTTGGTGATGATCATAACATGGTGTACGATATATTTCTTACACCGTGTCATAATAAATAAACGGAACTTTTGTCGGAAATAAGGGGCCCTGTTGGATCTACTGCCCCAGGCAGAGAGTATATAACCCCAGGCCCCTTAGCCCCAGGCCCCTTGTTTTCTGTAGGCCTCAAGCGGATTGCATCGAATAGGGTGCCAGCGATTCTATTTATGGACACAAATAATCTCTTGTGAAGATTTTCAAAATCTCAAAATTTTTTCGCGTTTAAGTGCTGTCAAAAGGCACATTATCTGAAACGCTTGAAAAGAGATCTTATTCTTTCATCATATTCTTAAAGCCTCATTTCTATTTAATGATTAGGGGACCGAAAATTTAAGAACAAGTATAGAATAGAATGGTAAGTTCACTATGTGTCCTCGAGTGATTTTCAGTTAAGAATGGGACAACAGTTCCCTTTATTAAGGAGCCGCCTGAAGATGTAACTAAAACAAGTTACGAAACGTTGTGTTCTGTATATAGATATAACAATGAAGGATTGTCATTAATAAAAATTGGATACGTTTTATTATTGGGAAACATACTGACAATCAAGAACAATTTTCAATAAGTATAGAATGGGTATAGAATGGACTGTTTAAATTTTTGAAGTTTTCTGCGAAATGTTTTGTTTAATTATTTCAGTACCTTGACTACAAGATTTTTTTTTAAATTCTAGTTAAAA
Source organism: Acheta domesticus (assembly GCA_031308135.1). Classification (NCBI taxonomy): domain Eukaryota; kingdom Metazoa; phylum Arthropoda; class Insecta; order Orthoptera; family Gryllidae; genus Acheta; species Acheta domesticus. Next base: position 77,992,049 of record JAHLJT010003656.1, read on the forward strand.
GTTCAAATTTTCCACCAGTGACATTTTTGTATTCATCAGTTGGTGAACCTGTTGGAGCTTGGCATCTGTTAGTAATTCACTTGTTTCTTTTCTGTGATATGCGAAGCAGAGAGTATAATATTAAATAATATCGCGGAGCTGGCGCGGAACGTGGACTCACATGTGTGTTGTATTGTAGGGTGTTATTGTGTCTTTTGCTAGTAACGAGCATTGAATAGCGAACAGCAGTAGAGTGTTAAAAAAGCGTATGCTTTCACAAAAAAGGAAGATTTGCGATAAGTATGGAAATAATTCAACACGGCCTCCAACAAACCTCGATTGTGCACCGACGAATTCTTCTCAGAAGAAATTAATGAATTTAAAATAATAGTTATAATAAAATGGTGAAGGGTGGTGAAAGTATGATACAGATATGTCGATATTATCCGCGATTATAAAAGATGTATTGTGTTAATAATGTGCTTCAAGTGGCTTTGCATTAAATGTACTCAAATCTGTAGGACTTGCTGCCGATGTAGAATTAGTTGTTAAACTTCCTAAATATACAGTAAATTTTAGTTCGGTAGAAAGTACGGAAGTTGACAACCCTACCTTTTTTAATGTATGATCAAGTGGCAAAGGGAAAGCAGGAAATGATATTTTATGTGCACTTTTGAACTTCCCCCGCTCCCTCGCCAAAATGGGAAAATTATGATAATATACTGGGTTCTGGTGCTGAATTGCTTTGAGTATGAAGGAAGCAGCAGAAGAAGCGGTACTTTTAAATAATAATGGTGTCAAGTGCAGCTTTTGATGGTAACTGGGAAAAGCGAGGCCATTTGTCAAAAAATGTGTTGTGACACTGATAATTATTCACATAGGCAAAATTATTGGGTGTGCTGGAAAGTCTAGACTTCAGAGTTCATTGTGTGTGTCCAGATGAAGAGAAGCTTATGTATGAAGATAAATGCAATGCCAATTTCCATGGCAGCTGTGAAAATATGGAGGCCAATGGAGTATTGAATATATTCAAGCATGATTTATGATATATTAATTATTTTGGGAATGACGATTCCAGAGCTTTCATTGAAATTGTTCATTTAAGATTAATTGGGATGATGTGACAATTCAAAAATGAATGTGTAGGTCACTTCCAGAAGCTTATGGGATCACATTACTGAAAATTGAAAGGGATACCACTTAGCAACGGCAAATCAATAAGTGGTAAGAGTTATTGACTAATGCTGCAATTGATACAGTTAAAAATATTATGGCCTAGCAATAAGGCAGATTGTTGATAGCGTGAAAATATGAGAAATGCAATATGGGACTATTTTCTTTCATACATTTGTGACAGAGGACAACCCCAATCATGGATTGTGTCCAGCTGATGCAGACAGTTGATGCAAATACAACAAAGGAAAACTTGCTGGGAAAGCATATCATCACAAGAACATTTGGTTTGTAGCTGTAATGGACAAAATCAAACCCTTTTTGGGGATTTGTCAGAATTCACTCGTAAAAATATGTTTCCAAGGCCAGATACGAAATCCAAATGAGTATGTCCACGATGTAGTTGGAAATTGCCTACCCAAAACTACTTGTGTTGACATTTATACTCTTCATTTTAGAGTGTACAATGCCATAAGAACTTTAAACTTGGGCAACATTTTCAAGTGTGAGGATGTAGCACCTGTTAGGTATTGAAGCTGGCAATAATACTGTTCAGGCAATGAAAAGAATTGACACATCAAGAATAAGAAATGCCAAAAATAAATTCTCAAATCTCGCCAATGAAGCCAAAGAACGTGAAAAGACACAACGAATAATAGAAATAAGATGTTGCTGATGAACCTGGCTGGCTGATTTTGACTTTGAAGCCGAATTCCTGTAAGTACTTTTTGTGTCTGTAAGGAACATTTTGTTACCTTAGAGTCATGGTATTTACATAAAATTCTCAAGATATATTGACATGACTATCCATATGATGATGTCATTAAATATAGATTATATACAATATAAAAAGTTTTAGAAGCAACTGAGTTCTGAGAAATTCTTTCAAAACATTAATATTAAATAAATAAATTGTATCTTTTGAAATTTAATTTGTTTTTACTTAAATGTATCATCAGACAATGAAAGAACTTATTTAAACCTGCAAAAATTTCATATTTGTAACTGCAGTACTTTCTGAGAAAATGTCCTTAAATATAGGTTAAAATTTAACATTGGCCACATGGTGTTCCATTCCTCCTTTGTTAAAAGACACATTTAATGAAACTCTTAAAAAGAGTTCTTGTTCTTTTATCATATTCTATTGTTCAATTT
>JAHLJT010003656.1:77999355-78011156 GCA_031308135.1 Acheta domesticus
GGCGGCGTCCAATTTTCATTAAAACCTCATAAATTTATTTATTTACAATAAATAGTTAAGTGCCCAAATTCCCGAAATTGTAACAGTTCAACAGTTTTTTTTTATGTGTTGGAGAGTTGGTATACTTAACCTGCTTTGGTATCGTAACTGATCGACAATTAATCATGGAGTCTATGTCCTCAAGTTCGAATTTCTGCCCCGGCTAATATTTTTGTGGGTTGGAAACACTTTTGCTTGTTAAATTAATATTAACGTATTACATAACTTTAACCCTTGTTTAGTCGTGTCACAGAGGTGCATCAAGCTGGAACAGCCATGTTAGCACACCGGAATGAAACATGTCAAATGATTTATTGCTAATTATTTGCTATAATTTGGAATAAATTGCCATGTATCTTCGGAGCGAAAATGGGTGTGAGCTGGCTTGACGCGACGCCAGCACCCACATCAGTGAAATTCGAGTTGCAGCTCAATGGAAACACTCAGATAATTCATTGCTAATTATTTGCCACAATTTCGAATTAGTTGCCATGTATCTTCGGAATGAAAACCGGTGTGAGCTGGCTTGATGCAACACCAGCACAAACATCAATGAAATTTGGGTTGTAGCTCGACAGAAACCCTCAGATAATTTATTGCTAATTAGTTGCCACAGTTTGGAATTAATTGCCACATATCTTTAGGTCGAAAATCGATGTGAGCTGGCTTGACGCGACGCCAGTACACACCAGTGAAATTCAGATCATAGCTTGACGGAAACCCTTAGACAATTGATTGCTAATGAGATGAATCTGACAGAGAGGAAGAAGATTATCTACTAGACAGTGATCATTATTCATTTTCGGAAGAATCGGGTGATGAAGTTTCAATACCCGTTTCTCATCTGCTACTAATTTCTGTGTTCAGAAACAACGAAACATGCAAATACGTCTATGAATGAAAATCTGAATGTGGTAAAATACATAAAAGTATTTCAACTGAACTCCTAAATGAAACTGCAGAACGTGAACTTGATGACACTGCACACAATGTGAAAACCGTAGCTGGTGCATGGAATACCTTATTTCCTGATTAATTGCTAGAAAAAATAGTAACAAATCAGTGGATACATGAAGACTGATCACACTGGAGTCATAAAAGGAACGCTGGACCCACTAATCTGGTTGAAATTAAAGCTGTCTTGTTGCTGCATCCAAACTCTCATGAATTACATTAAAATAAGACGTTCCTGAGCCATTGCATGTCCCAAAATCACAAGCTGCGAGTTATCTCTCAAAGGCTGATAACAAGCTTTCTATGATTGAAAAAATCGCACCACAATCAGATGTTCCAAGTATAGGATTTCATTATGTTTAATTTTAAAAAAAATCCCTCATAATAAAAATATTTATTTTCACAATTTATATTTATGTAAAACTGAACAATAAATTAATGTGTATTAGAAACTATATCAGTTAAACATTTTTTACTTATTAAATGTTTTGTTTGCGTCCAATTTCTGAACCCGGAGGTTTCCTCCATGACGCGACTATTTAAGGAAAATAGATTCATGCGACTAAAGAAGGGTTCACGCAATACAAGACAGTACTGTTACTGTGCTACTAATTTGTAAACTTCTTTTATAAACTTGTGAGAGTCAATTTTGAAATACTGCATTTGTTTCCAGGTGAAGTGGGGTAAGGATTTACCGGATGGAGAAATAAATTTTTATTCTATAGCAGCAGATGGATTTGTACATAATTGGATAATCACTGCAAAGGACTTGACTAAGTCAACAATCATTCCATTGTCACTTGATGTAGCTCCTATATCAGGTCCAGATGGTATCACCATACATGTGAAAGGTTTGTATGTATTGTTTGTTTGTAAAATTGAGATAATGTACCTTGGGTGGCAACATGGCAGCTGGGAGGAGATGGGACAAAACCAAAAAGCTAGCCCGTACCAAAGAAATGAAACAACTCTTATGAGAAAGTTTGTGCCATTCTATAACACCAGTAATTATTCGTTACCAATGCCTGCGAGTGAGGGAGACTCGTTGCGAACATGACTTATTCCCTTGACAACTTGATCTGCCTGAGCTTTTCTTCTGTCAGCCCAGAAGAACAATTGTATTCACTCCAATTGAAACTGGGATCACTCCGTGGGAAGCTAGCACACTGTGCAGGAGCCATTCACAAAGGCATGTGAAAGGTTTACAACAACATAGAAAACAGATTCCTGAAGATGCATTTCAAAGAAATTGTTTGGTGTCATAGAACCTCTGTCCTAATTTCTTCCAACTCCTCAAATTGCAAATATATGTGTATTTTATCCTTTGTTTACCTGTAAAAGATCCCTATTTTGATGGTGATGACAGCTCTTGGAACTTAATGGATTATATTTTCTTTCGCAAAAACATTGAACCATTCTTTCAGGAACTACTGTGTACTGAAAAAATCATTTACGACTCCTGAGGAGCATTGCGTTTAATTCTCATTTTCAAGTATTAAATGTCTTGATGTGCACTTGGGATTAGGGTTGCCAATGCCCCATCCAATGGGAGATCTGAAAAAATAAAATGGAAAAAGTGCAATTTCATAACAATGCTGCATTGATAGTGTGTATTGCAATTCATACCGTTTATTCTTCTTCTTATTATTATTATTACTAGGAAACACGGCAGACGTTGTTCAGCCCTTCCTCTCCCTCTTTCCCCTCCCATCACCATTTCTCACTGTCTCTCCCTCACCCTGTCCCTGTCTGTCTCTGCCTCTCTCTGTCCCTCTCATTCAAATGTCTCTGCCTCTCTCTGTCCCTCTCATTCACATTTACTTGCAGATTCTGCACATCGCTGAGCAGGTGAGGTAATATCGGGATGCGCCTTACCAGCAAAAATGTAATTGAATATTCAAGAAGAGTTCATTCTGTAGATTACGGTGTGAGAAACGTTTCTTTGAGGCCTCAAAACTTAATAGTTTTTAAGGCCATAGAACACCTTGTTTAGGAGTTATTTAACGATATAGATTCAAAATGCTGCCGAGTGTGTTGCAGGTTGTATTTGACATGAATATGTAGTGGAGTTACAACACAATTAACAGCACATAAACCTTCTTGGTGAAAAAACACGTAGAAATGCCAACTTTCATGGAGATCGGTTCAACAGGTGTTGGAGTTTTGCTCTTAAATACATACCAACATCCTGTTTATTTACATCCTGTTTATCCCCTCTTGCTCCCCACAACATAAAGGTCCCAAGCGGGCATGTTCGAATGAATGCTCATGTTGAAACGAGCTTTTCTCAGGAGGCAGGATCTTTAGGGTATGAGAAAGGTATGAACCCTCGACACAGAAATCAAAGTGGATGAGTAACCAAAGCACATATATTCTAAAAATAGGAAGTTGTACAAAAATCATACACATATGCTCCCTAATTACTAATGATCGCTCTCGATCACAATCGACTTAACCTAGGTTGTAAAAAAGAACTGAAATAATTGCAGTGCCATTTATAGATAGATAAGGTTTACTCTACAATTGGGCTGATGTTGCCCGGTGGCAGAATACAGAAACAAAAGTACATTAAAATTACAAAACACAATTAACTATAAAAACAATATATAAAAAATCAATATAAAAACAAATGAATGATTTCTTCATTACCTAGAACGTGCAACTGCATTTACATGCCTATACATATACAACAAATGAAACTACATATATACTAACATTTAAGTAAATAAACTTACTTACATATCACACCAACATTCATACATACAAACATACACGCTTACATACATATCATACAAAGACAAAGGAACACTCACATACACACCATCCTACAAGTATTCACTCACAATCATATTCAGACAAATCATTATTCGATGACTTAAAGTAAATCTGCAAACTAATGACTTTTAAGGAGAATATGTACCCTCGGGTTTTCTTTGCTTTGCTTTTGCTTCTACATTCATTTGTTCATTCTCCGTACACAGACCCTTAAATGAACCTATTTTCTTAATTGATACTGCGATGCCCACAAGTACTGAGTTCTGAATCACTCGCAGATTACCAAAGCATAACAAAAAAAATACAATTATCTCAGCAATGTTGAAGTGTCTACTGTAACATACCAATTTACCCTTAAATTAATCTTTCCATTTACACTTTTCATAAAACAATTTCACAATTTAATGTTTCCCGATTATGTGAATGAAATTAAATTTTACATCAATTGCAGCAAAAGCAGTACAAGGAATTCAATTTTTGAACAGAAATAAATTATCAACTTAGTCCGTAGAAATTTTAAATTTTTCTCACTTTCTGCCTAATCAATTGCCTTCTGAATAACAGTTCATGAAGTCTCTAACTCCTCGTACAACAGTGCAAAAAAAATGTCGCAAGTTCCTTTACCTTTTCGGCGTTTCTTTGGTTTGTACGTCATGGTCTCTCACGCTCCGACTGCCCTCGCGTCACCTCGCCGGCGTCCCTCTGCCTCGCTGCTACGAAGTCCTAATTTTCACCTTCCCGCGGCGTTCCACGCCCTTCGCACGTACCCTTCGGGACGTCCGCTACGCGTGCACACCAAGCCCTTCTCTCGTTCGGCTCCTCCTCCGCCTGAATTCTTCTTTTCCCTCTTCTCTCCAGCCGCACGAACGTGCACGCCCACGCACCAAGTCTCTCGGGCTTTGCAAATTGAATTTTTGCGTCGGTGAACTATGTGTTGTAATTGCGCTTTGAAGTGACAGCAGCGCTAACCAAATCACGTTTTACTGTTTCCAGTTTGTCCAGCGAATTTTACACCACTTCTTAGCTCTGCACAAAATTATTTAAACCTGTCCTCTGCTCGCGATGCGTAATCTGGGCAACGCACACCGTTCTTTCTGGATAGTTCCACGAGCCACACTCGCCTCGCATCAATTTTCTCCTCACGGTAACAAATTCTCACATTACTATTGCCGAAAACTCCCGTATTCACAAAGTACTTTTCCTAAATCATAAGCTCGCATGAGCTATCATCGGCCACTGAATTCTTAACGCTGGTTTCACTTACTACCCCAATCATAAGAGCTTGTTTCACTTCAACTACCGAGAGGTGAGAGAGCTTGTTCACCGTTGTCCACCGTATTTACGGTGTGTCGATAGGGGGTAAAACGTGAGGGGGGGCCTTTCCATTTCTCCACCCGTCGTCAGCCGCAGAAAAGCCTCTCCACAAAGTCGCGCTCCGCCGCTTTGACCAGCCACGGACAGATGGCGTACCTACTGACCACTTGGTCTCACGCTCCGTGTTCGCGCCCGCTCGTAAACCGAATTAAGATGGGTGGTCATGGTGATATGGGATATATTTCCCATATCGCTACATTGCCCCTTCCTCTCCTCTTTAAAATTTTTCCGGCATAAGCAAAATCTTCCGCTGGTCTTAAATTGTAAAATTTGCAATTTTCCCATGACTTCTTATGGTGATACGGGGTATATTCCCCATATCATTACAATAAATGTATTGTGGGGGGTGGGGGTGTGTGTGGGTGTGTTTGTGTGTGTGGGGTGTGTGTGTGTGTGCGTGTGTGTGCGCGTGCGTGTGTGTGCGCGTGCGTGCGTGCGTGTGTGTGTGGGGGGGTGTTATTCTTTATTGTCTTCTGCTTCAACCTGACCGTGAATGCTACCCTGTACCATATTGTGAACAATGTATATTGTTTTTCAGGTTGTGGAACTGCAATTACATTTCATCCTAATGAACCATTAACATTCCTGGTAGGCACCGAAGAAGGCTATATTCACAAATGTAGTACTGCATATACATCTATGTACCTAATGACATATCATGCTCATCACATGCCTATTCATCGTATTGACTACAATAAATTTAACCCAAATATATTCGTTTCATGCAGTGCAGACTGGAGAATAAAAATGTGGGAAGATAACAGAACGTAAGTAGAATAGTACTTTTTATTCAATGACACTGTATTTTAGTTTGTCTCATATCTTGTGTGACGTCGTCATAGGATGAGGAAGAACACAGACACGGAGTTGACTGTACATATTTATTTACAAGTTTATTACACTATATACACTCCTAAGGAACACTCCTAAGGAACGCTGCTCTCCACAGCACTCCGACTCCTGAGACGAGCCGCCTCAGTATTTACTAAGAGAACCCCAGCTCGCTACACCAGCGCCGCCCTTGGTCTCTTGTCCCGTGGCGAAAAGCCACGCCTCGCAAGACACTGCTCGCGATCACCTCCGCCAGAGGCGGGATTCGGGGGGGGGGGCAAGGGGGGGCAACTGCCCCCCCAATGTTGGGACATATTTAAAAAAATATATTTAGACATTGCATTCAAGTTTATGTAAAAAAAAATTACTTTTTTCTGTATTTTCAGAAGAATTTTAATAATAATTAAGGGAATAATAATTTTATTAAGCTAAGATAATACCATACTGCTTAAATAAATTGGCAAACTTTAGTTCAATATTATAAAACGCGCGGGATAATGTTCAGCGTTACTGTGAATATCCCGTATTAAAAACAAATCCTTCAATTATATTTTACTTTTAAATGATATTTACTTAGAAATTAAACAGTTTCATGCGTAAAATCATGGTAGGTTTGACAGCTTGTACTTCCTACTCAGTTTCAAACTTACGCGAAAGAGAGAACGAAGTCTCTGTTCTTTCGGAGCCCTCAACGCATCCACAGTACGTGTCCTTTCGGCACTGTAGATCAGTGGGGTCAGTGGCGGGCTTTCTCACGCCCCGACACTCACGTCACACACACACACCACATAAATCAGCCCAGCTTATCGGAATGACCAACCTCACAGGCGCTGAAAGAGGTGTCAGGAAACAGTGGGCGGCTTGCGGTACGATTCATTATAATCGGTACTATTCACACGTAATTCGTTTAATTCACACTTGGGATGAGAAATGTCTTGTAAATGGCGTGGAAAGTTGATTCTTAGGATTTTTTCTTATAGACCAAATAAATACTCTATTATTAATAATAAAATTAAAAATGTCTTAACGACAGCCGTGAGTGACAGGGACAAAAGAGAGCAAAATAAATCAGTAGTTAATTATAATAAGCCTGTTGTCCACCCATATGGTTTCTCTTATTTTTATATTGTTTTTGCGGGCTGTGAAATAAATGTTTGTCCAACATGAATGCGGACCACTGTCCTAGTCCTCAGTCAGAGGGCTTTCGGTATAGGTGACGATGACATCTCTGCGACGTCATAAGAATAAGAGCTCAGTTGAGTTCTTGCAGTACTGGCGAACGCACGAGCTTTTATTATAGTGAAACGAGCCAGATCAAGAAAGTAAGAAAAATTTCAGCTCTTGTATCTGACAGGTGAGAAATTAATGTTAGTTCATCGCGTTTAGTTCAAATTAGAATTTAATCAATAGCTAATGAATAATACAAGTGTTATTGTTTACTGAAGGAAATGTGACTTTACCAGACGACAATCTCATAGATACTTTGTTCTCCTAGAAGTTATAGCAAAATAGCAAACTTCGGTGGCCGTTGACTCACGTTATTCTAATATCCCCTGGGTAATCGAAAGAATAACATCTCTTCGTTAATGACGACAGAGGAGTGTCAAATAATACGTTAATCTGCTTTGCACCCTACCCAGGAAAAATGATCACGCTAGGCCACTGATAATAACTTCCCTTCTCTGTTATTATAAATGGGAATCTGTGTTTTAATCTAATGTCGGTTGTATTATTATAACAAAAAGGTTTTATAACGAAAAGTTTTTTGGTTTTTTTTGGACAACAGAGCAACATTTACTACGATAATTTAAAAAAAGGTTATTATTGCTATGAATCGTTAAAGTTCGTGCATGGTAAAGTTCGGCAAACTGACAGTTTTGTCCACTTTCCAGAATGTCGAATGTTTTTATCTCGTCGATTTAACATTACGTAGCTAATATTTATGTACTTCAATGCACGCAATTGTATGTCATTAAAACTGTAAATTTTAATTACAATTCAAATACTTCAATCATTTAATTCTAATACTTAACACTGATCATTATTTGTAAAGAAAATTATTTGATCGTCACTTTCCTCAAATAATTTAATTTCAATATTCAATTTTATACTTAACATGTGAAAAATTGCTACATTCATGTAATTATTTTATTCAGAAACAAGAACAAAATAGTGAAAGCAAAATTTTTACATATGTTTTGTCAAAAAATATATTAATGTGTAAAGTTAAAGTGTACCATCACACAAAATTTGACATTAATAATTATGTATCTTTATTCGATTCTAATAACTAGGACCGCGGGATTTCATGGAATTGCATGTCTGTTTTTTGTTATTTGTTAATTGTGACGTTATGGTAACTGTGAAGATGAAATGATATGGTGATGATAGGGGGTGAAAGGACGAATAGAAATGCAAATATGCCCAAGGCGGGAGTCGAACCCGCGATCCTTCGGTGCGAGGTCGCTAAGAACTACCGGCTTATATTACAGGTTTTTGTCTAGAAGTGGGTCGAAGTCAGTTATTTTTGTGTATTTCTCTTCGAAAGAAACGTGAATTGGGCCAAGACAATACCAACATAATATTTCCGATAATATTCTGATAACATTGTTTTCGCTTGAATCGATTTACTTCCTGTAACTTTATTCGCGCACATGAACTTAGTGAATGGGCTGAATAGTACGGCGTCTTGTAACATGGCCATTTGTTCTCTCGCTTAATATATTTTCGTTCACTAAAATGGAATATATTTACTTTTATTAAACGCCTTTTGTACTACACTGTAAATCAGGGTTCATCAAAGATGAGTCGAGAGCAAAGGGCCATCGGCATTGCGGACTCGGCAAGAGCCGGACCTCCGTCAAGCTGCAACCCCCACTTGTCAGAAATTCAAATTAACTAGCCTATAATTTTGAACTAACTATGTACTAATTTTGTACCAAAATAAAAAAAATTGTACTCAACTATAAACCAATAAAAACGACATTCAAAAGTGGGGGTGCTAGCTAAACGTCAACCTACAACCCCCACTTTTCAGAAATTCAAAATCACCTAACCCATTGTTGTCTACTAATTATGTACTAATTTTGTACCACAATTAAAAATTTGTACTCACCTATAACCAATTAAAAAACGGTTGCAAAAGATACACTTTTTGCACATATTGCCGAATTTTTTAAATCCCCTTGGAGTCACACTTCGAAGTTGAAATGTATACAGCGGTTTGCTACTATAATGACCTTTCAGATGTATTTGTTTCAAAAAATTTATCTGGTCCCCAACGGAGATAATGCAATCGAAAAACAGAAAAAATTGCGTGTGGCATGAAACAAAAGTGCCTGCCAAGCCACCCGACACTAGTCACAAATTCAAATCCAACTAGCCAATTATTATCTTCTATTTGTCTACTAATTTTGTACCACAATAAATAATTTTGTACTCCGTCCGTCTGTCCGTCTGCGAACACTGCTAGCGCCTAAACCATACGTACGATTTCTTCCAAAATGGATATTCCCCGGTCGATCTGATTCTAGTCGAAGCTTTGAGATTTTGAAAACGATTCTTCAAAATTTGGAGGTACTTTATATGAAGCCCCCCCGGGGATTGTCAAAATTTTCTCAAAAAGGGCTCCAATTTTTTTCTTTAAATTTCTTGTATGAATAGAGTAAAATACCCTTATTAACATGGAATAGGTCCGATTCTCACGAATAACTCTGAATTTTCGAAATTGTGAAAGTTTGAATTGTTTTCGGCGTCTTTCTCCAACTACAAAAATTGAAGACAGAGATTTTTCTTCAAATAAAATTTGTTCTGCATATTGAGTTCTATCATAAAGGTCGTGTAAATGTTTCTCAAATTTTAGTAGTTTTCGTGCAATTAATTTCGTGCCTGCAATATATATATGTGCACTTTTAAAAAATTACAAAAACAAGATTTTCTCAAAACGGCTCCAATTTTTTTTCTTTAAACTTTTGGTAGGGATAGTGGTAAATATACTCTATCAGATGACATAAAAGCCATATTGCTTTATAGGTTGGTTTTTCCAAAAATTACAAAAATGTAAATTTTTTCACATGTTTCTTACGTCGATAATATTTACATTAGCGGCGATTTTTTCACATTATATATTTACGAGTACATATGCTTTAAATAATGTCAAGTAAAGTTTCTCGAAAACACAACCGTTTTCTGTGAAAGTAGCTCAAAATTTCGCATTTTCAGAAACGCTCAAACGCCAAAAATTACATCATTGTAATTTTTTGAAAGATCTCTCACATCTTTAATATGCACATTACCAGCAATTTGTAAACATTATTATATTTGTGAGTGTAAGTGCTTCAAATAACTTCAAATAAAGTATTTTGAAAACTCAATAATTGTCTGCGAAAATGAGCTTCAACTTTGCAATTTTAGTAGCGCTAAAACGCCATTTTCTCTTAAACGGCACATAATTTTAAAAGAAAATTGCTATTTATGACTAGGTTTTTGTATTCTTTAATAATCTAAAATTAATATTTTCGTTCTACCAATAGGAAACCGAAAAAATTAAGAAGATCCAAAAAAAATGTACTTTTGGCGGTGATAGATGGTAGCTGGCAAGAAAGAGTATGTGGCAAATCCGAAGAGCTAGCGACGACCCAATAAAATAGAAAACTAATACGGGAAAGTCTGTGCCATTCTGTAGCACCACTAGTTCCTTTTCACGGCCCGGCAATTAATTTTTTTGCCAAAATTGGCCATTTTTTCGCGCAGCATTACATAACTTTCCCTATACTACGTATATCACTCGTGTATACGTACGTATACGGGAAAGTAAAAATGTATCGTTGAATTAACAGTTCGGACAGTTCAAGTAACAATGCGGAATCTCCCCGCTGTGTGCAACTAAGATAATTAATAACATTCAATAATAATTAACAAATTGAAAGCAATGTGTATAATTGCAACACAATTAATTAACTTAAAGCATGTAAACGAATATTTTGATATTTATAATAGCGCCCAAATTTGCCCCCCCAATAAAAGATCTGAAATCCCGCCCCTGACCTCCGCACATCTCTACGGGTCAAACTCGACTCCCAGGAAGCTTATTCCACCTCCGCCTCCCTTGCGAGGCATCACGTGACCGACCTCCCACGCACAAAGCGTCATTTCCGCTCGAGATTTGGGCTGGCTGCAGAAGGAGCCTGGCGTTCCATCTGCGAACGATTTCTGTCGTCACACGATCACTAGTGCGAACGGACAGCCGCCTTCTCAGACACGCCCCCAGCGGGAGAGAGACCCTCGAGAGACCCCGGGGGGTCCGTCCGCCCCTGCGCGGCACGAGAGGACCACCCCTCCCCCTTGCAACGACTTGTGCGGTCGGTCGCGCCCAGTGCTGTGACGCTACAATCTCTCCCATACTTGGGGCGAAATTTTTTTCGCAGACTTATTTAGTCACAGAGAAAAAATTTCCCGGATTGTACGCCGACCGCTCATTAAATCCCTGGTCTCGTGATGCTAACTTTATAGAGTTAGCTATTTATCACCTATAATACCGTTTCACAAAGCTATGAATTTTCTATAACTAAATTTTCTTATCAAATTTTGATTACATAAATATTCTACTCCTTTTACACTATGCTTTACCTAGTACCATTTCACATATATATCAATATACGTTTATATACACAGTTATGTACGTTTATATACACTCATATCAGTTTCTCACATTTTAATGACTTTTTGCACCAAATACAACAACAACATCACATAAATTTGAATTTAACCCAGGTGTCCTCCAAAATATATACAATTTTATCGTATGATCATAACCTTGGGCCTTATGT
>JAHLJT010003656.1:78012156-78048765 GCA_031308135.1 Acheta domesticus
TCTGTAGCACCACTAGTTCCGTTTCACGGCCCGGCAATTTAATTTTTTTGCCAAAATTGGCCATTTTTTCGCGCATCATTACATACTTTCCCTATACTTACGTATATCACTCCGTGTATACGTCGGTATACGGGAAAGTAAAAATGTATCGTTACTTAACAGTCGGACAGTTCAGAGTAACAATGCGGAATCTCCCGCTGTGTGCAACTACAAGATAAATTAATAACATTCATAATAATTAACAAAATTGAAAGCAAATGTGTATAATTGCAACACAATTAATTAACTTAAAGCATGTAAACTATATTTTGATATTTATAATAGTCGCCCAAATTTGCCCCCCATAAAAGATCCTGAAATCCCAACGCCCCTGACCTCCGCACATCTCTACGGTCAAACTCGACTCCCAGGAAGCTTATTCCACCCGCCTCCCTTGCGAGGCATCACGTGACCGACCTCCCAACGCACAAAGCGTCATTTCCGCTCGAGATTTGGGCTGGCTGCAGAGGAGGCTGGCGTCCATCTGCGAACGATTCCGTCGTCACACATCACTAGTGGCGAACGGACAGCCGCCTTCCTCAGACACGCCCCCAGCGGAGAGAGACCCTCGAGAGACCACGGGGGTCCGTCCGCCCCTGCGCGGCACGAGAGGACCACCCCTCCCCCTTGCACGACCTTTTGCGGTCGGTCGCGCCCAGTGCTATTGACGCTACAATCTCTCCCATACTTGGGGCGAAATTTTTTTTCGCAGACTTATTTAGTCACAGAGAAAAAATTTCCCCGGATTGTACGCCGACCGCTCATTAAATCCCTGGTCTCGTGATGCTAACTTTATAGAGTTAGCTATTTATCACCTATAAATACCGTTTCACAAAGCTATGAATTTTCTATAACTAAATTTTCTTATCAAATTTTGATTACATAAATATTCTACTCCTTTTACACTATGCTTTACCTAGTACCATTTCACATATATATCAATATACGTTTATATACACAGTTATGTACGTTTATATACACTCATATCAGTTTCTCACATTTAATGACTTTTTGCCCACAATACAACAACAACATCCATAAATTTGAATTTAACCCAGGTGTCCTCCAAAATATTACAATTTTATCGTATGATCATAACCTTGGGCCTTATGTTAACAATACCACAAAACTTGTCCTAGAAGAAAAACACATTACATTCAATAACACTCTTAAACTAAAGTATTTCCAATTTTATACAATTGCACCGTTTTTTTTACATTTAGGTTCCACTGTCGTGGTGTCCCCTTGCACTCGCGTAGACCACTCCAGGCTAGTACATGCGACTCAGTGCATCCACATTGACATGCTCTGTCCCTTTTTTGTGAACAATGGTGATGTCGTATTGTTGCAGTAACAGTGACCAGCACATTAATCTAGGATTATTCCCTGTACAATTTCTTAGTATAGCCATATCACCGGATTATGATCTGTCTCAATTTTTCTGGCGACCTGCCCATCCAAATAATATTTGAGCTTTTGGCGACCCCATATTATCCAATATTGTTCTTTTTTCCGATGTACAAAATTTTGGATTCCGCTGGTGTAAGCTTTCTACTTATATACAATACCGGATGTTCATCTCCTACATCGTCTTTTTGAGCTAAAATTATGCCTAATTCCTTTAAGATTTTTTGTTTGTCTAGGCGACATTCTATACGGTGCGCTCCTAACTGTTTGCGTATGATCAGTGAATTCTACATTCATTGTTATGTCAGCTACTCCTGGTTTTTCTGAACAATGTCTTTGAATTTGAAATTTACGTCTTTCAATGCCGTCCGAAATTCCGGCTCTACCCTTAGTGCCTTCACGCAATGATTCAATGTCAAAATCACTTGAGTCTAATTTCAACGCGTACCGATCTAGCTCGTCATCTTCCTCCGTCGTTCCTTCTGACGCGACGCAAAGAATTTCGTCGTCTTCCTGCTGCGCGGTTTGCGAAAGCCCGTTTGTCGATTTTTAATGATTTACTATGCCTGCGTCTAACTCTGCCGCATGGCTTTTTCTCGACTTCTTCGCCCGCCAACGCTTCTTCCCGCTCCATCCGTGACGTTATCGACACCGGCGGCAGCTCTTCACACTCTCGGTGTTCTGGCGCTTCCGCACGCGTCTTTTCGTGGACTCTGCGACCTGGTCTGTACCGCATATGCTAGTTGTGGTTCAACAGACCCCCCTTGAATCTCATTCATCAAGGTGGCCGTACGGTTACTTAATAAATAGTAATCGAGCTGGCAATGCTATTCGCTTACGGCGCCTTTGTAACGAACCGGCCGAAGGGTCCTTCTAACGTGACGCGGCGCCACCGGCAATTTCCTTGGTTCTGAATCAAGTGGTTGCATCACCCAAACGGATTCCCCTGTCATCTGGTCATCCGTTACATATTACCACTTACGAGATCATAAGTAGAGCCAGAATCACGAAGTATATTAACAGAACCATTATTTACTTTCCGACTAATGTGAACGGATTTAACAATGATTGACTTTGCATTTGGGCCACGTAATTTATCTTTCCACGCCTTTACCTTCCGGCATTGCCTACGAAAATGACCTGCTTCCCCACACTTAAACAGTTGGCCGCCTTAGGCTTTCAAATTCGGCTGTGTGGTTAACGTTCGATTCCGGCTGTTTTGAGGCTCGAGGCGCGCCTTCCGTCGCCTGGTCCACCCGTTTTTTACCTGCGTGTTCTCTTTGCTAGTAAAACTTAGTAAAGCTACGTTTCCAGCCTGCTCGGTTGTTCTCATAGCAATCGAGTTTCTTGGGCTAGCTCGAGAGGACGACGCAAGATCTCCCCACTCATCGATAAAGTGGTCACGCATCTCCGCCGTACCCTCCGCTTAATTGGTCCGTAACCATTAATCTAAGAGCTCGTGGAATTCAGTAATCTTAAGCCCCGCTACCCATTCCTTGCAATAGTTATTTAATTCTCGCGCGTATACATTCCACGTGGTTCCCGCACGCCTTTGGTGCGATGTGAATAATTGTCGGAATCTTTCGGCGTTAAATTTAAACATTTTCTAACAGCCGCGTTTTTGCTTCCTCATATTCTACGCACCCGTTCCCGAATCAAGCATCAACCATGAATTTACCTGATTAGGCAATAATGCCATGAGATTTGTCACCCATTCAGATTCAGGTATTCCCAATTGCCCTACCTGTGCTTCGAACACACTAAGGAACATTGTAATATCATCATTTCGCCCTTAAAACCGATCCATGACGTTTTTGATTTGAACATTTGCCTTCGTTGCGATACTGGTACTACCTACCGATTCCCGTCCCGTGACTGCCGTCGTGATACGTAACTTTTCTAACTCATGCTGCCGTTCCTGCTCCACGCGTTGCCGTTCCTGCTCCGCGCGTTCTCCTCCGTTCGCGTTCTCGTTCGCGTTCTTCAATGGGATTTCCTTAGTCGCTTCGGCGAGCTCCCGTACCAGTTCCTCTTCATATTCGCGCTATTAACTTATTTGCTTTAGTGCAACAACCGTTTTCGTCACCTGAAAGCGTTTCCCCCATCTCTTTGGCCACTCGAACAACACCTCCTTCCTGAATCCCGCAAGATACGACATACTGCCTGAATTAAATCCCGGCGAGTCAAAAGACACACTTACGTACAGGGAGCCCTCGGTGCCGCTTGCGCTGATGTGACCCAGGGTTGAGTCGGAGACACTTGTAGACGTCCTTCCTTCCTTCAGGGTTCGGACCAGTCTTCTTTCTTGGTGCTGCTTCCGTTTGCCGACGCGTAATTTAATTGTTTCCTCGCGCTTCACTGGTGCTGCGACAGCTTCCGCTCAGTTTCCGTTACTGCTGCATATTCCCTCGTACGCACCCGTAGCCGCACTATTCACAACTTGGTACTTGC
The DNA here is from genome assembly GCA_031308135.1 of Acheta domesticus. Classification (NCBI taxonomy): domain Eukaryota; kingdom Metazoa; phylum Arthropoda; class Insecta; order Orthoptera; family Gryllidae; genus Acheta; species Acheta domesticus. The sequence continues at coordinate 78,016,054 of JAHLJT010003656.1, forward strand.
TGCCGTAATTAATGTTGTTTCAACACGACTGCGTGAACCACTTAATGCATTACTGGTCACTCGCGTGGATGTCCGTTTGTCACTGCTTCCACCATTTAATGTTTTTAATAGTCACCACCCAATGAATCGCTGCCACCATTTAATGCCAGTTTGGTGGGCAACAATGTTCCTCGTGGGCTTCGTTATAACCGCTGCCACCATTTAATGTTGTTCGGTAGGCAACAATGCTCCCCGTAGGCTCCGTAAAACCGCTGCCACCATTTAATGTTGTTCGGTAGGCAACAATGTTCCCCGTAGGTTTCGTTATAACCGCTGCCACCATTTAATGTTTCCTCGTCTGTGACGTCGTCATAGGATGAGGAAGAACACAGACACGGAGTTGACTGTACATATTTATTTACAAGTTTATTACACTATATACACTCCTAGGAACACTCCTAAGGAACGCTGCTCTCCACAGCACTCCGGACCTGAGACGAGCCGCCTCGGTATTTACTAAGAGAACCCCAGCTCGCTACACCAGCGCCGCCCTTGGTCTCTTGTCCCGTGGCGAAAAGCCAACGCCTCGCAAGACACTGCTCGCGATCACCTCCGCACATCTCTACGGTCAAAACTCGACTCCCAGGAAGCTTATTCCACCCGCCTCCCTTGCGAGGCATTCACGTGACCGACCTCCCACGCACACAAGCGTCATTTCCGCTCGAGATTTGGGCTGGCTGCAGAAGGAGCCTGGCGTCCATCTGCGAACGATTTCTTGTCGTCCACACATCACTAGTGCGAACGGACAGCCGCCTTCTCAGGACACGCCCCCAGCGGAGAGAGACCCTCGAGAGACCCCGGGGGGTCCGTCCGCCCCTGCGGGGCACGAGAGGGGAACCACCCCTCCCCCTTGCACGACTTGTGCGGTCGGTTCGCGCCCAGTGCTTTGACGCTACACCTTGGATAAGCCTACTCTTAAGTTACCTTTCAAAAGTCCAACCAGGACTCACAACTCACATAAACCGGGTCTTTAGTCTAACTCGCAACCCGTATCTGAGAACACAACAACTTGTTTTGGTAATTTGGCAACGCGTGAAATACCTTCGGCTTCCCCTTCACTTTAAACGACCCACCCCTCGTCGCAGATTTCGGGGTAGGAGAACAGGGCTATTTTAGTTGGAAGAAAGAGCAAGCACTTGTTCTGTCCTTGGGACGAAGAATCGCTTCGAAAATGTTGACGAAGGTTCAACGTGTATTTTGGTGGAAGTTATTATTGTTATTATTATTATTATTATTATTATTATTATTATTATTATTATTATTATTATTATTATTATTATTATTATTATTATGGAATCTGCATATTAAGCAAATAAGAAAACTTTAGTAACAGACAGTAAACATACCTAGAAATGTTATGAGAGTAATTACCGCAGAGGCCAAAAGTTAAAAATCGAGGTGGAGCGTAGCGGAGCCGAGCATTTTATCGGTCAATCTCACGAATTATGCGAAAATTTATATTACTGCGATAGTAAACCTATGAATTCTGTTGTTGCGGCATGTTACTATGATATTGTGAGGTATTGCTTGCAATATATCTATTTAAACAATATTCGTATACCGTGGTTTGAAAAAAGATGGATACAAATAATTCTCCTGAAGTTAAAGATAACTAAAGAAATGACGTTCGGTGAGGAAGTTGGCGCGTCGATTTCCAGTGGTGACACCTCAGATCGTCAGTAAATATGATTACCGAAGAAGAGTTTCATTTGATGGAATGCGAGGAAAATGAAATTAATTTACCTAAAACACATTTTAACTTCACTATTAAAACCTATTACAATGAACAATAATTATCTCAAAAACTAATGAGTTACTTTTATTCTGAATTATTTGAATCTGATTTGTTTTCTACACCGACTTGTTTCTTTCTTAATAAACATTTGACTTGCGATGAATCAATGGTTGTTTATTCACTTTGCCAAAGATGTTAAAACCCGATACTAAGGATGTTAATAGTAGGAAATGGTGTGGCATTTACGATGCCATCATCGAAATCAATATTAGATGTAGGCGCCCCATCGTAACAGTTTATTGTGGTATAAAGCTTTTTCGGCCGCATTGCGGCCATCTTCAGTGCTACAAAAATTATAATAGTAATAATAATAATAAAAAACTAGTGGTGCTACAAAATGGCACAGACTCCCCCGTATTAGTTTTCTATTTCCTTTGGTCTCGGCTAGCTATTCGGACTTGACACATACTCTTCCCAGCTGCCATCTATCGCTGCCCAAATTACATTTTGTGGACATTTTCTTACTTTTTCGGTTTCCTAAGCGTAGAACGATCCTAATTGTAGAACTGAAATATTATTTTTAAAATATTGAAAAACAGTAACACCTTGTCGTCAATGGGAATTTTGTTTAAGTAATTTGGAGTCCTTTTTAGTAAAATGGCATTAACGCGCAACTGTAAAAGCGAATTTTGAAGCTCTTTTTCACTCAAAAGTTTTGAGTTCTCGGAAAACTTAATTGGAAGTCATTTGAAGCATCTTAAATTACAAATACAATAGTGTTTACAATTTGCTGGAAATGTGCGATAAATAACGGTGTTAAAAAAAATTACATTTCTGTAATTTTTGAAAAAACAAAAGTACACAGCAAAATTAATTTTAGATCACCTTAAATAGTGCAATTAGCCCTATCCGAAAAGTTGCAAGAAAAATCTTGAAGCCATTTATAAGAAAATGGCGTTTGAGCGTTTCTGAAAATGCGTTTGAGTTTTTTTTTTAACGGTTGAGTTTTCGAGAAACTTTATTTGACATGGTTTAAAGCGCATGTACTCATACATACAATAGTGTGAACAAATAGCCACTAATGTAAAAATTAACGACATGAGAGACAAGTAAACAAATTACATTTTTGTAATTTTTGAAAAAAATAATTTATTTATTTCTTCACTTGACAGGCAATCGCCCAAATTATACAATATTACAATTATACAATTATACAATAAATATAAATTAATATTTCTTATCATCTAAAATCAGTACAAAACTTTTCTCTCGCTGTGTTTGAAAATTGCTTAACATTTTTATCGGTTATATCTATGTTTGTTGTGTTCGCTAAACGGCACATTCTCCATAAGGGTTGATGAAAATATAAATTTGTTTTTGCATGTGGTATAAAAAATGTTTCGACCTTTGTGTTTCTGAGTCCACGTTGTGGAATTTTCCATGATATTTTTGATAATAGTTGTATACTATCAATTTTGTCATTTATAAGATTAAACAAGAAAGTTATATCATTTAACTGTCTATGAGATTCTAGTGAGCTCAAGTTCATAAAAGATGCAATTTGGGTATAATCATGATTCACATATGGAGATGGGAGATATAGTTTCCAGGCAGCAAAATTCAAAAATTTGTGTTGAATTTTTTCAATTTTACTAATTTTGTTTTGGTAATAAGGTGACCAAACCGGTGACGCATATAATAAAATTGGTCTTACTAAAGATAAATATAATAATCTAAACGGATTTTTATCAGAAAAATCCGAGGCCATTCTCATAATAAATCCTAATGTCTTTAGTGCCTTGTTTGATATACAATCTATGTGTGCATCAAATTTTAAATTTGTATCAAAAATTATGCCCAGATCTTTAATGTTTGTGACTGGTTCAATAGTTTCTCCATTTATTGTGTATGAAAAATTATGGAATGATTTTGTTTTTCGGTATGACATTAGTTTGCATTTCTGTATATTAAATGATAATCTATTAGTCTTGCACCAGAGTGATAATGAGTCTAAACTATGCTGGAGCATTTTACAATCATCTAGACATTCAATTTCATTATATATTTTAAGATCATCCGCAAATAATAAAAACGAGCATGATGGTAAATAATTTTTCACGTCATTTATATAGATCAGAAATAAAAGTGGACCTAAGTGGGAACCTTGTGGAACGCCGGATGTAGCTAAAATTTCATGCGATAAAAATGATTTAAATTTAACGAATTGCTTTCTGGCCGTAAGATAGCTCTCAATCCAAAGCAGCAATACACCATGAATACCCATATCGAATAGTTTTTTAATTAAGATTTTATGATCCACCGTATCGAACGCCTTTGCAAAATCGGTGTATATCACATCGACTTGTGACCTTTTTTCTAATTTTTCAGAAATGAAATTATGTAATGTTAGTAAATTTGTGGTTGTAGATTTATTTCTCCGAAAACCATGTTGCTCATCAATCAAATATAGTTTTACATTACTGTATATCTTATCTGTGATCAATGATTCAAACAATTTCGGAATTATACTCAATTTTGAGATTGGTCTATAGTTTTTTACATCCGATCTATTACCGCTTTTGAATATGGGAGTTATGTAACTAGTTTTCCAGATATCGGGAAAATAACCTTCTCGCAATGATCTTACAAATAACAAATGTAATACCGGTGTTAAATTAGCTATACAGTTTATCAAAAATAGAGGTGGTATTCCATCAGGTCCCGGTCCACAATTTTTATCCAATTTTCTGATTTCTACAAAAACTTCTTTTTGCTCCAGTGACAGATAGCTCAAGTTCACACCAGTTTCACATAAATTTTCGTTGGTCCATACATTTACATCATTTGGTTTATAAACCATTTCGAAGTAATCCGCAAACATATTTACAATATCCTGACCAGAATTAACAGACTTTTCTCCACTAAACAGTATACCTGGTAATCCTTTTACATTTCTCTTTGAGTTAGAATACTTCCAAAAGGACTTCATATCTTGCTTTATTGCATTTTCTGTTTTATTTATAAAATGTTTATAATCTATTTTCGCTTTATTTTTAGTTTGCTTTCGAAGGTCGGAAAATTTTTTATAATCTTTATCTAATAGTGTCTTTTTAAAAACTTTATGAGTTCTATTTTTCTCTTTGATGAGTGCTTTTAATTCAGCTGTGTACCACTCAGGATATTTAGATACTGCTGTAATATATTTAAATTTTGGTACGTGTAACTCAATAAGATAATACAAGATGTGGTACATGAAATTAATAGATGATTCTAAAGAATTCATTTGAAAATATTCTAACCAATTAATTGTAGACAATTTCTCATTTATAGTTATATAATCAGCTAATTTAAAATTATATCTCCATTCATATGACTTAAGAGCAGAAAATCCTTTTTGCAAACTAAAAACAATATCTAAAGCCGGGTGATGAGTATCACATGGCACTATAGGACTTGCGGAATTTTTAATATTATGATTACTGTTTTGAATAAATATTAGATCTAATATCTTATAAGATTTATTACAAATGTCATTAATTTGACATAAATTTAGATAATTAACAGAATTTAATATTGTAGTGCTTGATTGAATTTCTACTTGGGTTGCATTTTGAAAAGTGCAATCAACATAGCCTTCTCTATTTATCCAATTTGTGTTTGGAAGATTGAAGTCACCAGCAATAAAAAATTCAAAGTCATTGTATTTTTCAGACAACATTTCTAAGATTTCAGAAAATTTTATATAAGCGTCTAACGGAGATTTAGGAGGAAAATACACTGTGCCAACTATCAATTTCGTCGAGGGAGAGTCTATTTTAACAAATATTTGTTCTACGTTATTTTCAAAATAATCAATGGTAGTGCTGGAATACTTATGGTGTACACCTATGAGAACGCCTCCACCTCTTTGATAATTTCTTGTAGTTGGTGATCTGTCCATCCTATAAATAGCGTGGTTATATAGTCCAAGTTCCGCGTTCAAGATACCATCATGTAGCCAGGTTTCTGTCAATAAAATGACGTCGAAGTTGTCTAGTTGAGACGATGATCTTGCAAAATTACCAATTTTTGTTCGTAAACCACGTACATTTTGATAATATGCTGAAAAGTTTGTAGGGGATTGCCTTGGTTTCAGTTTTCCTGGGTCTTCCGGTGATTTGAGGATGTTGTTTGGTTCAGACGTTCATTGACTATTGTAGGTACTCCATTAATATATTTTATCTTTTTATCAGTAATTCCAGCCTCTACATCAAGTTTCAACTGGGACATCAGTTTTTTCAGATGATTTCGTTGCCGTAAAGTACGATCAGGAGTTATTTTTGCAGGTCCCTGATACTTCTTTTTACCACGCAAAATATCGAGAACCTGAGATGAATTTTGCAGTGTCACTCTAATTGGTCTAGGATTACATTTGGCATCGTTAGGAATAGATTCATCATTCGTTGAAGAAACTTTACCCAATCGAACAATTTGAACTTGGTCAGAATTTATGGTATTTATTTTGGAAAGCATCGAGATCACTGTTTGCTTATCCGTAACTAGGCTCTGAGCTGTTGATAAACTAGCGTCCTCGGGAACATTGTATATAATCAAGTTCTTTGAACGCTTTTCTCGTTCTATGAATTCTGAATACAAAAGTTCAAAATTTGGTTCTATATTATCGCCTAATGATAGTACTTCAGATTTATTTTCTTTTAAACTCTTTACTTCTGCTGTTAATTTTTCTATTTTATCCAAGAGACTTGTTAATGTATGCATAAGATTAATGTTTGCAATACTCCCTCCACACTCCAAACAACTGTAAGTCATCGATCTCTTTTTCTCACCTCTCAATGCGAATACTCTTATCTCAGTGGCTGTGAGGGTTGTACATTCTGGATGGAATTTCGAAGAGCAAATATCACATTCAACATAGTCTGCTTGATTTAGTTGTTTACGTATCTTGATTTCCTTTTTACAATCTTTGGCTGCGCAGTATAGGGCCATGATTTGGAATATTTCGCGAAAAAGACTATTTCAAATACAAAAGACTATTACTATAAAGGGACTTGAAATCTGTAATAAAGTGACTCAAAAACTTATGTACTAAAGATTACACTTCACACACTTATACTTCAAGTGTGGCGGCTGTGCTCTCAGAACATACTCCCAATAGAAAATTTACTAAACGACTCAAAGTTAAACACTACTCTTATTCTCACTTATTAATTAGGTATTAAGAAAAACTTTTGAACTAATTTGAACACTCAGGAATAATGAAACAGGTATATAATACTTGAAATATACGGAGCGAAATTTACGAGCCCGATCACACCGCCGCCATTTGCCCGTATAATAGAGAAAACTGATGTTTATATCACCTCGTATAGTACATTATGCACTATCCCTAACAAAAGTTTAAAGAAAAAAATTGGAGTCTTTTTGAGAAAATCTTGTTTTTGTTTTTAAAGTTGCACATATAGCAGGCAATATTATGCGAAAACTACAATAATTTTAAAAAATCATTTATGACTTTCATGAAAGAACTAAATATGAAAAACAAATTTCATTTGAAGGAAAAAATCTCTATCTTCAATTTTGTGGTTGTAGAAAGACGCCGAAACAAATTCAAACTTTTGCAATATTCGAAAATTTAGAGTTAACCTTGAAAATCGGATATGTGACACATTTGTAAGTATATTTTCCTCTATTCTAACATGATATGTAAATAAACAATTTGGAGCTGTTTCTGAGAAAATTTGGAAATTGTCCCACGGGTTTCATGTAATGTACCACCAAATTTGAAAGAATGCTTTCCAAAATCTCAAAGCTACGAATCGAGCCATATCGACACAGGTTTCTTCCATTTGAAAATAATCCTAAGCATAGTTTAGGCGTGAGAAGTGTTCACAGACGGACGAACAGACGGACGTTTTGCCGTCTTGGTTTTCGGTTTCAAGGACGCACAAAATAGGGATTCTGGCTACACCATGTGATAGGGGATTTTTTTCTTAATTTAGCTACTGGATTTATCTATTTTTCGTTATCACGGCCCAGCAATGAATTGTTTTCTGTCGAAATTTCGCCATTTTTCGCGCAGCATAACATAACTCTCCCTATACTATGTGTTACAGCGTTACAGCTATTACAGCGTATATACGTATGTATATGGGAATATAAAAAAGTTATTGTAACATCATAGTATTTTCCTTGGTCAGGCGCACATCAGGGCGACGGCCGGAGGGGCGAGCAGCTGATCCTTTCATAGTCGTGTTCGTATGAAATGTAGTTGCTTTTTATTATTACTTTCTCGCACTTACTAAGGTAAGAAGAGAAAATATTGTAGTCGTGTGCCGGAAAACTCATATTGCCTGGCCCTGGTAATGAAAAGTGGATAAATCCAGTTGCTAAACTTCCTCTAACATGTGGTGTAGTCAGAATGCATGTTTTGTGGTTCCTTGATACCGAAAATTCGATTGATGGGAAAAGTTTGACTGTCTATGGTGAACGCTAGCGCCTAAACTGTCCAATCCAAGTTTCTCCAAACTTTATATTCCTCCTTCGATCTGAGAGAACAACAATTTTGCGAGTTGGAAACTGATATTTTGATTTTTCGTGAGTTCTTTACATGAAGGTTCAAAAACATTTTTTAATTGTTCTTTGAAATGAATTTTTATTAAGATTTGTCAGATTTTTTATTACAGTTTGCTTTTTATTAGCATAAAGAAAGCTTAAGCAAATGTCGGTGTCATTTTTGTTGATTTCACTGATTTTTCGAAAACTGCAAAAGTGCAATTTTTTAGAGATCTTTCTGCAACTACAATATTGAAGTTAGACATCTATTCCGTGATTAAAATCTGTTTTTAAATACAAGTCTTGAATTAGGTCATATATATATATATATATATATATATATATATATATATATATATATATATATATATATAACCAGTTTTCGCGTAATTTTGTATGAAATATACGCAATTTTTTATTTTTGAACAATTTGATTCTCAAAAACGGCTCCAAATTTTATCTTGAAATTTTGATTTCGTATGTGTCGGACGATAAAAATGGTGTGAACTGCCTGTGAACTTATTTTCGACAACTGCAAAAATTTAACTGTTAAAATTTAAAATCTACAAAATTGAATATAGAGATATTTGCATTCAACGAAATTTGTTGTAAAATCTCAGCTCTTTAAAAACGAGCATTTTCAATGTTTTGAAAAAACGAGTAGTTTTCACGCAATATTAGGTTGAAATGAATGCAAATTGTAAAAAGGGCAATTTATCGAAAACTGCTCCAATTTTGGCCTGTATTTTCCGTGCATAAAACAAAAAGTACTTAAAAGAATTGCGGACGTCTCGTTTTCGTTGATCTCTCTGAATTTTCGAAAATTGGGAGATGGATATATTGGGTTAGACAATTAAATTGTTAAGCGTCGGCGCGAGTTCGAATGTCAGAGCGATTCAGTGATGTGTAGAGGTAATGCGCGGCGAGTTTAGTCGGAAAATCTGAGTTCGAGTCTCGGTGCGGCAAAAGTTTGCTGGTTGAAATCACTTTTGCAAGTTCATGTTATAGTGTAATAATGTGAGAGAGTATGTACTGTCATAGTGGCAGTAATTTTGATATATCGGAAATTCTAGATGCCTTTCTTTAAAAAAATATAAAAATCCCAGCGTTTTTCAGTACATTTTTGTTTTCAAATAGTTCCAACACATGAAAAACGAGAAATTTATGAATGTTAGTCAAGAAAGCTAAACAAACTTGTTTAGTAGTTCATATTTTTAACCGATATTAATGTTCTCACTTTATTTTTGCGTTTAACGGTCAAGGCTCAAAAACTCACGATGTTTTATAATTCAGGATATATATATGTTTAAACATTTTGTTTTTTCAGATGCCCAGAAAATGTACCGTTCCGCACGAAGAGATTTTGGAGGCTTTATTGTCTACTTCTGATTATATTTCTAGCGAAGCCTGGAAGTCCGTAGCCTCTAAGCTGGACAATCGTTTGACACCTAAGTACATTTGGTTAATGGTTTGGCAAGATAGGCACGGTTTTCAAGAAAAAATCCGTGCTCATTTTAAATTATTTTCCAATAAGGATGTACTTGACACGTCTTCAGACCCTGAATTTTATTCTGGCAGTGAAAGCGATTCTCCCATTTCTACATCTTCAAATCTGCCAAACATTCGTCCGGAAAAAGATTTTATAGTCACCATAAGCCCTGAAGATTGGAGGGAGCTCCATCCTTCAGTACGAAAATGGAAATCGTCCAATCAGCCTCAAGGAAGAAATTATTTTCAATTTCAGAGTGGTTGGACGTCTAGGATTATGAACTTGTTGTGGACTCAACATAGAATTCCATGTCCTTATACATTTAAAAAGGCGTTCATTGCAAAAGATGCAGATTCAGCCAACCAGTTTTTAAAAATTATTGCTCAATGCAGAGAATGTGATTCATCAGCCATGGGAACAATGACAGAACCACCATTGGAAGATGAGAGTTCGGTAATGATCTGGCGAACTGTAGATACACGGGGCGCTTCACATTCGAAAAAAACGACATGTATCAGGCGAACTCAGGAAACAAGTAGGCAGCCAAGTTCGTTAAGTAGCAGCTTCTGCCTTTCGACGAACAGAAGCTGCACGAACTATGCGTTTCGGTGAACCAAAGCCGCCGAATTTGCTACTAATACCACCCTTCGCAAAATAAAGCAGGAGCAAGGGTGTGAAGAATTACAGATCCCTAAGGATAAAGATCCTATCTCTGCTCTGGTAGGCATGAAGTATCGGCACCGATATGCCGGTGTCATCCATGAAATAGCAGCAGATAAATTCATGGTATCGTACCACAGTCCTGCCCAGCATCGATTTTATAGGGAATTCAGACGAGAAAATTATACAATCCTTTTCTTGGACGCTACAGGATCATTAGTACAGAAAATCAGAAGGCCAGGAGGACGAAGTGGTCACATTTTTTTATATGAAGCCGTTCTCAATACGGGAAAAGTTCAATTCCCAGTATTTCAGCTACTCACAGAAAAGCATGACGCTAACACCATATGTTATTGGCTTAACGAATGGGAGAGAACTGGGCAACGCAGCCCACATCAGGTTGTCTGTGACCAGTTCAAAGCACTGTTGTCTGCACTTTCCAAATCATTTGGGAAAAGTGTCAGCTACAAACAATTCAAGGAAACTTGTTTCCTTACTCTAACAGAGGATAACTCATATCTCCCTCCCTGTTTTATCAGGATTGACATTTCCCACTTTATTTCCTCAGCATGTAAATGGGGTTTGTGGAAGCAGACCAGCCATAGAAAGGTACAAGAGTTCTACATGCGATGTTTAGGACTTTTAGTTAAATGTATTAGTTTTGAGCAATTTGAAGTCATTCTCTTCAATGTATTCTGCTGCGCCCTGGCAGAAAGTGATGGGTTCATTGTTGATAGCAATATGCCTACCCCTGCCGAGTCAAGCAGGATACAGATAATTGATTGGCTTCAAAAATTTAATGTTGATATTCAAAGTAGTACTTTGAAGAATCTGCTATGGGATACGGACATCAAAAATGTTTCAATAGAAAATGACGAAGTAGTAGAAGAAAACATTGATAGAAACAATGAAGGACCGACAAAGGTCTGGATTGCTGAGTTATTCCATAGAGCTATGGATGTTGTGGGAAAAGCTACAGGTGACCGCCTGAATCCATACTTTTCCCCCATCATTGCCCAAAAATTTAGAATAATTGCAAATGACTTTGTAGTATGGTCAGGGGTTCTAGTTAACCTATACAAAGCCCCAAATGTCACAGCCACTTCCGCATCTGTGGAGGGGGACTTCAATGATTTGAAGCAGAGAGTCCTCCAAGGAGATGTTGGACTCTTGGCTGTCCACAAATTTGTCGCCAAACATATAACAGCAATTGAGGGAGCTGTGTTATTGGCTGCAACAACATTTGGCGAATCTACAATGAAAAATGATGACAAAAGTGAAGGAGAACTAGAATACTTCGAAGACTGGAAAGGACAGGCTGTGCCTCCAAAACGACGGAGAGTGCCAAAGTACGTCGTGCCCTGCCCAGAAATTAAGGCCATGGAGGAAGTTAAAAAGTTAAAAATCCCTCCTCCATCATTGCAGCTATTAAAAAATGGGAATTTGACTGGTTTTGTCATGATCAAAGATGTTAATGCAGAGGTAAAAAACACTTGCTCTTTTGATTCTGTCTGCCAAATAATTTCCCTGATATATTCTGACAGCGAGAAATTTTGTTTGTTAATGACAGACATTAAGAACCTTTCATTGCAAACTTCAAAATCCTTGGCTCTTTATGGTGCCACAAGAGATACGTATGTTCTAAGGTGCAAAGCGTTGGCTACAGTTCTGCCAGAAAAACGTTTGCAAAATCCTTCTGGTACTGTTAAGAATAGATCTTTGGTGAGATATGAATGCTACGGAAATGTGTGTAATTTGGTAAGAGAATTATTTGAGGACTTACCCAGCATGACTGTTACCCGCTCATGTTTCAACAGAACTTGCAGTAACAAAATGAAAATGAAGATTCATAAATACGTAACGCTGGATGTAAATGTAAAAGTATTATTCGCTCGGGGTTGGGCATCAATCGAAAACGCTATTGCAAGTTGGTTGCAAAATTCTCAAAAATCATGCTGCGAGAAAGGTGAAATAAACAAAACCATGGGGCCTTTAACATTTATTGATATAGATTTTTTGGGGATTAAGGGTTTGGGGTCCATTCACGGCACTGATGACAAGTTCAATTGGTCTTGCACTATTAAAGACATTCCTGTGTTCTTGAAAATAAGGGGGAAGAAGGTTGTGTTAAGAGGAGCAGTGGCTTATCAGCCTGGCCACTATATTGGTTATACCCGCCACCTGTCAGGCCAATGGGACGCCTACGATGACATTAGCAGTAATGTAATTACAGCTGTTAAAGAGGATTTCCAAATTCTTCCCCACCTTATTTACTCTAAATTTTAAGACAGTATACCTGTAATGTATTGTTTACAGTTTTTACTTGTACAGTCTCGGTAGAGCACGTGAATTTTGTTTTTCTTTACTGGTATATGTATGTATGCTGAAATTAACTTTTCATTGTACCAGATATTTATTTTTAATGTGTTAATGTTTTGTATTTTATAAGATTTCTGTGTTGTATGTAGGAAAACTGTGGAAACCCAATCTGAAGTAGCTTGTACAATAGACAAGAATGCAGAACTTTATAAATGTCCTTCCAATGGCCAAAAGTAGATCCAATTAGTATTTTTTATTTAATATTCACATGCGTCCGCTTGTGAATATTAAATATTGTGTCATTTGGCAGAAGGTTGAGATGTACACTATTTATTTGAGACTAGAAGAGATGAACGAGAAACAAAATATAGCTAATGTACCATTCGGAAAATAAATTGATTTGTTATAGGGCCTTATTGTTGAAGACAAGGCCTCAGAGGATGAAACAAATGTTTCGGAATTTTTCGTTTGATCCTGTTCTGGTGGGGTTACGTTTTCCTAGCTGAAAATGGAGTGCAGGTGGTATATGGTTTCTATGGAAATAAATTTACTGGAGAGATGTAGAAAGCAATTTTTGATAGGTAGAATACCTAATTCATTATGAATTTGTTAATAGAGAATAAATCATGGAGTTTTTAAACAAGTTCTGAGGCAAGAATTTTCAAATACTTGAATTTTATTAATCGTTGTTTTTGAAGCGGAACGATGTTTTTGAAGTAAATCAGGTTGGACAGTATGTGTGAGAATGGGACAGATCATTGTTAGATAAATTCGAATTTTCATTTTGACGTTAAGGGAATTTGAATATTTAACTAATGGAAGAAGTTGGTGCCAACATTTATTAGCAAAACAGACTTTTGCAGAATATTGTTTTTCCAGTGAAGTCTTGTGTCCATTAAAATGCCTAAATATTTGACAGGTTCATTAGAAGAAAGCCATGGAATGTTGCCATTATGAAAAAGTAAAGGAGGTAGGATGCTATAGTGTCTTAAGAAGTAAATTTATGTTAAATTTTGAAACGTTGAATTTTATGTGCCAGTTGCGAGCCCATTTTTAATGAGGTTTAAATGAGTTTGTAAGAATGATATTGCGGTTTGTAAATTTGAACTATTACTATAAATAACTGAGTCGCCAGCAAATAGAGCTATGGAAGTATTTATAAGAGGAGGAAAATCATAAAGAAAAAAGTTGAAAAGGGTTGGAGATAGTACTGCTGCCTGAGGGACCCCGGTATAGTGTGGATTGATTTAGCAAGTGAAAGATATTTCAAATGAATATAAAAAATATGGTTTTCTAAAAAGCTTCTAATTAAATTGTATAAATAGTTGGGAACTTTTAGAAAGAATTTATGTAATAGTCCAGGATGCCTTACGCTTTTTCAAAATCTGAAAAGCTGTACACAAATATTAATAGTTATGAAGTGTTAATAAAATGTCTTCTGTTAAACAAAGAATTCGGTGGTTAGTAGATAAGTGTTCGAAATCAAAATTGGAAATTTGGTATGTCATTAATTGAATTTCAGAATTATTTAGTCTGTAATTAATGCATTTTTCAAATATTTTACCACTTGAAGATAGTAAACTAATTGGTCTATAATTTAAAGAATTTTTGGATTATTAAGGTTGACAATGGAAATTACACGAGCTATTTTCCATGCATTACGGAAGTAAGAAAGTGTAAGACAGGAATTGAAAATAGGTGTGTAGAGAATGATTATTCCGAAAGGGAATTGTTTGATGATATGTGAAGAAATTAAGTCAGGTCCAAAAGAAAATTTTGGTTTTAGTTTATCAATAAAGTACCTCAAAAGGTGAAACAAAAGATATATCAGGGGAGTAAATGAGAATGTAATTTCTATTTGTGATAAGACAAAAATGGAATGTTGAGCATTAGTAGACATATGAGGAGTAAATATTTGTAATAGATATTTGCAGAAAGATTCACATTTGTTTTAGATATATTATATATATATATATATATATATATATATATATATATATAGATATATAGATATATATAGAGATATAGAGATAGATATAGATATAGAGATATATAGACACGAGAGAGAGAGAGGGAGAGAGCGAGAGAGAGAGAGAGAGAGAGAGAGAGAAAATAGGGGAGGAATGGGAGCAGATTTTGAATCGTGTACGTTGGTGTAATTTGATTCACAAAGAATGTGATTAGATTGATATAAGTATAAAAGTTGGTGAACTTGTTATATTAAGAAGTTAAATAAGTTTTGACATAAATAGATCTATGTTGTAACCAGTGGTTTCTAAATTTACATTTATGTAGAATTAAACTATAAAAATTAAGTGGGATTTGTGGACAAGTATTAATATAAAAGAGGATGCAATCAAATGTATAGCGTCCAATACTGTATGACGTATGAGCGAGATATATTGATCTATTTGACTTGATGTTTGAAATTTGGGAATGAGGAGCAGACGATGAGTAACTATATCTTGAAAATATGGCCAATTTATTTGTGGTATGTTAAATGGATTTTCAAGTTTACATTGTGATGGGGAAATAGAGAATGTGAAAGATAGAGGGCAATGATCACAAGGAAGAACATTGAAAACATCGATTGTAACAGTATGGTATGATTTTAGAAATTCCGAAATATATTATTTCAGGCAGTATATATTGTATGTATGAAAAATCTGTTGGTGAATCTTGGGAGTGAATAATTAAGTTAAAATTTGTAATATCTTGAAGTAATAAATCTCCATTTGAAATTGTTTAATCTGCTTCCCCACGCATTCTGCTTTCCATTGACGTCACTAGAGATGAAAGAGGGTTGATTTGAATTGAAAAAATTAAAAATATCATTGGGTTTATAATGGATATCTGGTTTTTGTATACTGAAGAAATTTGTAAATATGGAATTTCTTTTGTTTCGATAACAATACGGACATTTTCAAATGTGTTAGATTGAAGATTATTTAGTTGGTAATGTTCAATGGACTTGCATATTGCGATTGCAACACTATCTTTTCTTCCAAAGGAATATGTGGTTATACGGTCAGATTGATTTATAAAATATCCAGGTGTAAAAAATTTACTGATGGGAAATAGATGGATTTCCTGCAGAGAGTCTATGTCTGTTTTAAGTATTTCTAAGTAGTAAGAGAATAAGGATATTTTCTTTTAATACCATCTGCATTCCAAGAGAGTATTTCAAGTGTAATGTTTGGTCTCATAATAAAGAATAATTAAGGACTAAAGTGTGAGAGTGATTGAACAATGTTTTGTATTAATGTGGGTAATATATTAGTTAATAAGAATGTTATTATTGTTTGTATCTGAGATAAGAGTGATATTGTATTAATATTGTGTATATAAGAAGAGTTATAATGTGGAGTATTTTTAACTTTTTCTTTGTATAAAGATTTTACAGGAGGGTGATGGTAGTTAGAATGTTGTGGTAACCGAGGAGAATTAAAATTCTAAAAAAAATTCCGATATATGTTCATCTTAAGATTGAGTGTTGTGCAGAATTATTATTTCTGAATAAAAATTGAATTTTTATGAAGTTTTCAAATGATATACTTATTTTCATATTAAGTATGAAAAGAGGGTGATGTTTTCATAGCAGAGATTTAAATTTTTAGAGACCGTAGGTCCAGGCAGAAAACAACAATGACCACGAAAAAAAAACAACCACTTCGCTCACAAAATAAGAACAATATTTTTCTACAACTGTATACAATTTACATTTTAAAAATGTTTCTATTATTAAATTGGAATATAGTATTTTATGTTTTGGGGAAAAGCAGTGTATTACGTACATGGGACCATGCGAAAGCGATACTGACATATACGTGTGTTTACTAGTTATTTTTCCAAACATTCTTCATTGTAACGAGCCAGTTCTTTTGGGTAA
The DNA here is from genome assembly GCA_031308135.1 of Acheta domesticus. Lineage (NCBI taxonomy): Eukaryota > Metazoa > Arthropoda > Insecta > Orthoptera > Gryllidae > Acheta > Acheta domesticus. Next base: position 78,032,737 of record JAHLJT010003656.1, read on the forward strand.
CATTTATTTCAATGGAAGTTAAAAATGTCCTACCTCATATGTGGATAGAAATGGGCAAAATCCGCCTTTTGTATTTTACGGTTGTGGGGGTCCCTGCGTGGAGTTGGCACTGCCCTATTATTCTGGCAATCCTTTAAAGCCCAGCGGTACGTTTCCTAACCACCGTATCGCACTCACCAATTTTGTTTCGTACTTTCTTGGTGAAAGTGATTTTGTTCGTTACGTTACTTTCCTGCAATCTCAAACATCACTTTTGGTTGTTGATTTCGGACAGTATATTACTTGTTTTGGATGACATCAAAAAGTCGCGTTTATAAAAATACGAGATCTCAATAGCTGTGCTGAAAGAAAAGTCCTTTTATTTCGTCAATAATTGTAATTAACAACTAATAAATACTAAGATAACTTCAGCATAATATGAGTAACCAATTATGAAAAAATTCTTAGGTTTTCGAAAATTTTGAGTTAATTCTATCGGACGACAAATTCTCCGGTACATTATTGAACCGCTAGGTGTTTCCAATACCTTTTAACCTTTTCTATAAATAAACTGTAAACGACTGAATTTGCATGAAGTATGTGATGAATGAGACGAGTGTGGAAGTGAGAGCGGAGGTAAGACAGGCGAGAGCTGTGGCGAGGGTGCGGTCGGAGGGGAGGGGGAGGCGAGAGCGGTGACGGATGGTGAGGGGCGGAGACAGATGGGACGGAGGCTGCCGCGGAAGTGGGAGAGACGGGTGTGGCGGTGGAGGTGGGGGAGGAGGAGAGGGCCGCGCGAGGGCGAGGACGGAGGTGAGACAAGAGGTGCGGAGCCGAGGGCGGTGGCGGTGATGGAGTCGATGGTAGAAGCGGGAGTGGTGACGGGGCGGAGACGGGAACAAAAGGCGAGGACGGGGGCGCAGGCAGGGGCCGAAGCAATGGCGTAGCAAAGGCGGAGGTGAGGAACGGACGTTGGCAAAATTATAAACACTGCAAGGGCCCCGTTGTTCCGAAATATCCGAGCGACTGTGTCCCTTGGTCATAAAAGTGTCAAAGAAACCCTCGCCCTCCGGCTTTGTTTATCGTCACAGCGCCCTGCCGCGGCCGCACGGCCACGCGGCCACGCAGAATAACGTTCTCTTTCTTCTCGTGTCCCAAGTTGCAGCTAGTTGCAGATGAAACCTACAGGAACGTGTTCCCTAGTCTTTCTTGTAATATTACTGCAAGTTTCATGGCAAACATATGTGTACATTTTTTTGTAAGTCAAGAAACGTAACCGGGATGTCGCTTCTCGGAGGCATGGTTTCAATAATTTATTTGCGACTAATGTGAAAGTGAAAAATATGGTTTTTGTAAGAAATGTAATTACAAAGTATTGAAGAGTAACGAGGAAAAAATAATTCTTAACTTTAACAGTATCCGTGATATGTGCATCTCAAAACGGGATGAATTTATGGCCATCCGGTTTTCTTAAAAAATCTCTCATGTTTGCGCGCGTTCTACACAATAATGGACAATTGAATAACAAAATATAGTATACTACATGAATCATTGGACATTTTTCTTTTCATATGTGCTTAAGTGAAGCAAATTGGACAATTTTGAAAAAATTGATTTTTGTCCGCTTTTTTCGCCTTTCGAACCACCTTGCTCCGGTCGCGCCGCTCCCACCACGCCCTTCATGCTTCCGACCGGCCTTCGCTTCTCTTAAGTGAGAGGCACGCAAAATTATCTGCAGAACTTCGTTTTCCGCCCACACGCTGCAAAGTAACGATCCAGTTTGCTTACGCATCTCGCACCAACAATTTTGTACCAAAACTATTTTGTAAATAATTTATACAACCTTCGTTTCAAACTTTTGTATGTATTTTTCAGATCATGCGCACATCAATCGCATCATGTGCCCATAATGTGATGTAGGACTGTGTGTGACCCCATTCTTTAAAATGTATCACACATAGATACATTATTAATATAAGAAAATAATAAATAAACAAAAAGGTAACAAAAATACATAAACAAAAAATAAAAATAAAAAACACAAAAACAATACTTTTAACTTCGTCAGTGCCGGTCCAAAGCCTGGGTCTAAAAGAATGACAGGGAAAAGTATTCAGCACACGGCGTGTGGCGGCGGCCAGCGCGCCTAATGCGTAGGCAGTGAAAGGGTTAATTAATATGTCTATTAACGCAAGTTTACATATTTTGGCGACACTACTTAATAGAAGCCTACATAATTAAATTTGTTCAAAGAATTGGTCGACCCGACCGGGATTCGAACCCGGGCCTTCTGGTTTACGCTGAGCTACTCTGACCACTAAGCTACCGAGTCAACCATACCCTTTGAACAGTTTTCACAAGGTGACGGGAATGGTGACAATTATGTATAAGCTTACAATATAAATTATCAAATTTGGATTTGTTTAGGGGGTAAATAGAAACACTACTAATAGTTGTGGTTAATTGTGTTGCAGTAGCGCACTTAGGACGATAATTCTCTAATTTACGATATTTCCAGACGCTAATATTATTTTTCAATTACCCTCGTCTCCATCATCTTCTGCTTCTTCGTCATCTGCTGTTTCATCTTCTGCTTCTTCATAATTTTGTGCTGCTTGTTCTTCGTACCCTTCTTATTCTTTGTACCTTTCTTCTTTTTCTTCTTCTTACCCTTCTTCTTGATACTCTTTTTCGGAAATTTCGCATATTTTTCTTAACAGCAGAGGCATCAGTTTTACTAGCACCTCTTATAACTCTTTGTGCAGCATGGGTCAGTCAATATGGACTCGGATACTTTTCTTCTGTAAATCTTGTGTTATGCGTCATTTTTTGCGTTTACCTTGACTCGCCGAATTCCTTTCTCGACCGACCCGCCTTTTGTTTTGTCCGTATTGGTAATTTCACAGCACCGGTAAGCCACTTTTCATTATTTTTTTACAATTCTTTCTTCCATATAAAATACAGCTACCCATTTTTGTTTGAATTCAGACTTGAAAAACAGTAATTAACGTTTAAATTCGTTTACTTTTTCCGATGGACAATTTGCGATTTAAAAAAAAAAATTTCTCTCTACATTTAGTCTTCTCATTAATTAAACATTCATACTGCTTGGTAAAGATTTTTTGTGTGGCTATTAGGTAAAACTCATTAACTCCACTTTTACGTTATTTGAGAAAATCAGGTTTTAAATTTGATAATACTGATTTGGGATATTGTCACGCACCGCACGCGGTCCCCCGGCGGCGTGGGAGCGCCGGAAATCCGTGAGGGCGGCCCGGGCCTAGCTCAGTCAGTCAATTTTGTTACCTTTCTGAAAATAGGCGGTGATGGAAGTAACTGCAAGGTGCAATAGAATGACAATAACAATTTGGGTGACTGGTAACACAATAGAAAGTTTATTTCCGCCTAATGATAGGCCGGAGAAGTTACACAAGGAGTTTAGAAGAAATGCCCTACCTAGTGAGCTCTGGTTAGGAACAAAAAGAACTTAAATCTAAGAGAAAAGCAAAAAAGAAAATTCACAATGCAATTATTCTACTGATTACATAAAGGAAACGATCATTCGCCTTCTGGACTGGCGATTACGTGCCTCAGCGCGGCACCGCAATTCACAAAAAAAAGTCTTTGTACGGTCGTTGACCAAATACAATGCCTGATGATGATGGTGCTGAACAGGCGTCAAATGGCACCGGTGGCAGCTGGTCGCGGCGGCGGCGGCGTGGTCGGACTTCCAAAGCCGAAGGGACGCTTGCCGGCGCGTGTCCACAACGGGCGGTGTCGGCACGGCGGCGGCCTGGGCTGCGGCGACGGCAATGCTTTGTTCGCCCAAAGAACGAGCGATCGCGTATCTCACGCACAATGTCACACAGCACGATCTGAGAGTTCCAATAAGCTCTGTGCGAGCACAAATCTCGGAGAGAATCGGTCTAATTGCCAGTGGTGGCAGAGTTCAAAAATTGATACTCGGAAAGAATTTCTCCCGGCTATCGAGATTAAGCAAGACAGAATTGGAATGCACGGAGCAATCCCAAATCGCTCCCCAGAGCACGCGATGCCCGAGGTACCTCGACCTCTCTCCTCAGCTCTCGCCACCCAAGTCCCTTGTACTCTCACTTTGTGTGTGTTTCCACTCTTTCCCCCCCCAAATTTTTCGCAGATATTTCGAAATCATCCCTTCCCCACAGAATTCTACCCCTGATTGGTTGAGTGTGATGGCGTCTTAACTCTTTTTTAGCCAACCAGCTCCGGCGATTCTGGGAATTTTCCTTACTCTGTCTCATTCCAAAAGCCCTCTTTGTTTATCGAAGAAAGTAGGTCAAGAAGGGTGTGAGACATGATCGTTGTACCCCGAAGGTTGCAGTGAATTACGGCTTTGAGCTTCCAGCACGGGTGACAGCCAAAAAACCGTGACGGGCACGCGCCGCGAATCTATTCAAATAGTTCTGGGGCGTTCAAGGTCCCGAACAAAAGGTCTCCCTTTGCCCCCTGGTGCCATAAAACATTCGGGGAGGTGCGCGTTGCGCGCTCGCGGGCGGGCAGCGTGGCGCGGTAGGTTCTCCCCACGCACTAGCCTTCTGCATCGGCATTTTATTTATGAAATTAATTTGCAGTAGAACTAGCGTACCGCTACAATATAGAAATAATGCTTCGTTGTGCGATTCTTTTTTTAAGGGTTAAGGAATATCTGAAAAAAGTAGTTTTTAGCAATATTTGCCCATCCCATCCGCCCGCGGTAAACGTGTAAATTTACTGGATTGGGTTGGAGTTAATGAGTTTTTCCTGGTACACGGGTGGAGTTAATTAGTTTTTCCTGTTCCGCTTCACTTTTATCGACTTATTTAAATATTTTTCGGTATATGTCGATGTTTTTTGACTTATCGACGAAATTCGATATATTTCGATATATCTCCATATATTTCGATATATTCGATATCGTAGCTTTATATCGACGTATGCTGATAACTTTCGATATATATGGATGTATTAAACATATATTGAATAAAATAACTTTTATTTCGATGAATATTGCTATTTTTCCTTACAAATCTACACATTAGACACATTTTGATATATTCGGCATATGAAAATTATTTAGTTTTGAGTTGATGTTGACATTATATCGATGAATTTGACATATTTAAAGTTACAATTTTTTTAATTAATTTACCCTTTGCACTTTAGTGCTGCATGATTGTCCTGTTAGGGTTAGAGGAGGTTAGGACTCCTCTTTCACCATTTTTTCCGGTTTATCCCCACTTCCAGGCCCTCTGTACAGAAGAATGTAACGGGTATTCGTAGATGTTTCGTTCTAGTGGTTGGAAGTGGGGTGAAGATGGCGTGGCAGCGTCATGCTTCAACCGACAACCTTTTTACCCAATATTTACTGTTAATAATCCAGTAATATTGGTACTCATTTGAAAGAAGGCTAGTGAACAGATGCCCTGAATATGACATCATCGGATAAAAATCCCCAGCCATGCTGGATTTGAACTCCCTCAGGTTAGCAAGCGTGTGTAAGTTAACAATTTGTTAATTTTAATAATTTGCATACCATATTTGTTCAACATGAAACTCATTAATGGTATTTATGACATTTAAAAATTTAACAATTATTATTACATTACTGAATATGTCAATTAATGTCATTTGTTGTATTTCAGTTGCATTAGATCAATTTTTAACATATTCCATTTGTTAATTCATTTTTACTTTCCCGGTACGTACACGAAGTAATATACGTAGTAAAGGGAAAGTTTGTAATGCTGCGCGAAAAAAATGGCGAATTTTCGCCAGAAAGAAATTCGTTGCCGAGCCGTAATAACGAAAAGTGGATAAATCCAGTTGCTAAATTAAGAGAAAAATACCCAACACGTGGTGTAGCCAGAACCCCTCTTTTGTGGGTTCTTGATACGAAAAACCAATTGAAAGGAAAACATCCGTCTGTCCGTCCGCCCGTCTGTCAACACTGCTGCACCCGAAACCATACGTACGATTTCTGCCAAAATGGATATTCCCCAGTTGATCTGATTCGAGTCGAAGCTTTGAGATTTTGAAAAAGATTCTATAAATTTGGGGTACTTCACATGTAGCCCCCCGGACATTTTCACAATTTTCTCAAAAACGGCTCCAATTTTTTCTTTAAATTTCTTGTAAGAACAGAGTAAAGTACACTTATTAAGATGGCATAGGTCCGATTTTCACAGTTAACTCAAAATTTTCGAAAATTGCAAAACTTTGAATTTTATTGGACGTCTTCCTCCAACTACGAAATTGCAGATAGATATTTTTCCTTCCAATAAAAATTGCCTTCCATAGTGAGAGTTTTCTTTAGGGCCATGTACATTTTTTAAAAAAATTTTAGTACTTTTCCCGCAATATTGCGTGTAATATGTGCAATTTTTTTAAAAAATATAAAGCAAGGTTTTCTCGAAAACAGCTCGAAATTTTTTCTTTAAACATTTGGTAGGAACAGTGCTAAATGTACCTTATGAGAAGACATAAACTCAATATCGCTCTATTCTTTTGTTTTATCAAAAATTGCAAAAAGATAAGTTTTTTTGACTTGTCTCTCACGTCGGTAATATTTATATTAGTGGCGATTTATTTACATTATTAGATTTACAAGTTCAAGTGCTTTAAATAATGTCAAGAAAAGTTTCACGAAAACTCAACATTTTCTCTGAAAACTAGCTCAAAATTACACGTTTTCAGAAACGCTCAAACGCCATTGTCTCATAAATGGCTTCAATTTTTTCTTCAAAGTTTTGAAACGGATAGTGCTAATTGCACTCTTTAATATGACGTGAAGTTCATTTTGGGATATTTTTTTGTTTTTTTCAAAAATTACACAAATGTAATTTTTTTGAAAGGTCTCTCACATCTTTAATATGCACATTCACAGCAATTTGTAAACACTAATGTATTTGTGTGTGCATGTGTTTCAAATGAAGTTTTTTGAAAACTCAAAAATTATCTGTAAAAATGAGCTTCAAATTTCGCATTTTTAGTAGCGCTTAAACGCCATTTTCTTAAAAACGGCTACAAATTTAAAAGAAAATTGCCATTTAGGACGAAGTTTTTGTGTTCTTTAATATTCTTAAATGAATATTTCCGTTCTATCATTAGGAAACCGAAAACTTAAGAAAATATCGAAAAAATGTAGTTTGGGCGGCGATAGATGGCAGCTGGCATGAGTATGTGGTAATTCCGAATAGCTAGCCCAGACCGAAGAAAATAGAAAAGTAATACAGGAAAGTCTGTGCCATTCTGTAGCATCACTAGTTATAACAGATTTGATGGAGTTAATGTGTTTTTCCTGACAGTGTTGGAGTTAATGAGTTTTTCCTGATAGTGTTGGAGTTAATGCGTTTTTACCTTGAAATTACTGTTATTTTAGTGATTTTTATCATTATTATGTTGTTATTTAAGTTCTGATATTGCGATTAATGTTAAAATTTTATGTTCTGTTTTTACTTTATTCTATTTTATGTTTATCGTTAATTTCTAAAAGTATGTAATGAAAGAAAATGAAAACTATGCGAATATGGTGAAAATGCATTTTTTCAAAATGGAGTTAATGGTTTTACCTAATAGCCACGTTTTCTAATCATCTCCTTAACATTTTCTTCGGTATCTACATCAAACAAATTATACTAATATTCCTCAATTTCAACAAATTTCGAATCGATTAGAATAGGAACTTAAGAACAACTTCCAATGAAAGTTTTTGCTTGACACTTCCTGACAATGTAACTTAAGCACTAATATTTGAGAAATTCAACTCAAAATTTCGATGCATAATACGTTTACTTAAACGCGTTAAATTACATAAATATTAACGTTAAACAGGTCAATTTTGAATTTAAAGCACAATGCATACCTGGAACTTCTAATTCCATAACAAATCAATCACTTCAATCCACTTGGCAACTTTGAAAGTTTCACAAAGCGAATAAAGGATTCCTTTGTAAGGAACTGCTGATACCAAATACTTGCAGCACACACAAAGGCTCACTTTAGACTGTTGCTACAACAAAGATACTAGTCTGAGACTAACAGATAATGTCGTATGACTCAATATATATTCAACTCTTAGGCAATGGTCTAATTTCTCTCAAATGTTGAAATTTTTATTTCGACTTTCGACCAGCTTCTCTCTCAAAATACCCCTTTGTGCGACGTTGAGATATACGTTAGTGAATTAATTAAAAATGTTCATTTTATATAAGACAGGAGGTTTTAACAGTAACCTAAGGTTATGGGCCATAATAGAAAAATCAAAGTTAGTGGGAAAACCCATTCCTTTATTCTTCCTGTTGGGCTGCAGAATTCTTGTCAGAAATGGTAGTATCGTACTTCTGCGCCCAAATTCTCTTAGAAATGTGTTATTCTCTCATCCCATTCTTAATTACGGTTTTCATCCGCAATGATTATTGATAGATTCAAGAAAAAATCGAAACCTTATGGACAAAATTTCTTAGTCGATTAACCAATCTGGTACAAACGCATATTTCGGTGGAACAATCCGGTACAACGCAGGTACAATCAATTATGAAAAGTTTCACATTTATATACTGTCAAGTTTATACATTAGATGTTATTGTTGGAGTATGCCTCTCGCGGAATATTAAAATGGCTGTATCTTCACCAGTTTTCTGGTACAAACGAAAATTGTGGTGGAACAATCCGTTACAAACGTGGTACAAACGATCTGCTATGTTTCCAATTTTTTTTACGATGGTGGCGGTGCCAGCGTGAAGTTGGCACCACCACATTTGAAAGTGTTGTATCTTTTAAGTGGCTTTGGTACAAACGAATGTTTTTGTGGAACAAACGGGTACAAACGAGGTACAAACGAATGGTAATTGTTTAAATTGTTTTCGCTTTGGTGGTGGTGCCAACTTCACGGACATCAAACGGCATCATAGGCAACCGTCCCATTACAAGAAGCATGTCAGAAAGAAACATACAATTCAAATCGTTTCTAATCAACTTGCGCAAAAAGATCAGATCATTCAGAGTGTGTTGGTATTTAAGAGAAGGAATGTCAAGCCTTGATGCAAAGTGTACATAACTGTGGTCTATGAATGTATCCTGTACCCTCACGCGTTGAGCGGCAATCCTAAAACTTCATGTTGCACTGTTTTTGTAAGCTCGATATATGGTTGTGAAAAAATGGTGACCATACAACAGAGAAAATCAAAATGGGTTTAACTAACATAAGAAAGAATGATTTTAAGGTAATTGAATGAAATTCATAACAGGTGTGCTTTTTATAACCCAAGATCTGGTTAGATTTATTGTGCTGGATAAATGTCATAGCAAAATCAAATATCACACCCAGATCTCTCATGGATGTGACTCTCACTCGATGGATTTAATTTTATAATAAAAAGCCTCTACCATCCTAGCTCTGATATGTTATCAACTTGCATTTCTTTACTTTGAGAAGGTAATTTGTAATGCACCAATCAGACTGAGGATTCAAAGCTCCCTGTAAGATAACCCTGTCTTTGACTGACTAAATTCTCAAGAAAAGCTGAAGATCGTCTACGAGAGCAGGGATTCAACTTTGTTGATCACCTCCCAAATGTCGTTAATAAAATATTAAACAATACGGGACCCAAATGAGAGCCTTGTGGAATGCCTGATGAAGCTACAATAGGGCAGAGAAAACACCACCTATTAGACCAACTGTACGATCAGCTATATAACTGCAGGAGCAACTTAACAGTGGTCCACGTATCCCCAGGCATTCGAGTTAGTGCAACAAATGACATTATTAATTGAATCAAAAGCCTTAATAAAAATCAGTATAAATACAGTCAGTCTGACAATTACGTTCCATCCCTTCGAGAATGTAGGTAGGATAGTACACAAGATTCAAGTCATATTTCTGCCTGGCATGAAACCAAACTGTCTCTCAGAGAAAAGTGGATAAATAACTTTGGCAATCTTGCAGCAATCGAAGATTCAAAGAGCTTTGGTATCCCAGACAAAATTGATATTGATCTGTATGTATATCATGTTTATCACCTGACTTAAAAATAGGTAAGATAAAAGATGATTTCCACTCACTGGGAAATGCTCACTCAGCCAAAGATAAGTTTAATATGACTTTCAAAATCAGCAAGATATATTTACAGTTCTTTTAAAAATAGATAAAATGCCATCTAGTCCAGTACTAAACTTTGGGTCTAAGAGTTCAATCTTGGGTCAAATATCACATACCTCAATTTCAATCTCAAATTCTCTCAGATTCTGCATGTCAAGTCTTTACAATTAAAATCCAACAAAGAGTTCGATTGATGATTATAAAAAGATGAAAAGTAATCAGCAAAACCGTTTCCAATAGAATTGACATCATTCGTAGGAGAATCACAATACATCACACTTCGTAAACCTCTACTCTCCCATTCAGAATTAATGTAGCGCCAACATTTTTTTGGATTGGACACGAAAACATAATTATGTTCTTAAAAGAAGCAAAATCTCTCACAGCAATGTTTTTACAATCTATCCTCAATTTACAAAACTATGTAGTAATTGGAGAATTATATTTCTTATAAAGGGAATGAATCAATTTCTTGTCAGTTATAGTTTACATTAATTCACCATTAAACCACTGTTGGAATTTAGTTTCTCTTCTTTTGGGCACAAACTGATCAAAACACGTAAGAATAAAAGAATAGAACAAAGAAATAGCTACATTTGTCAAAGTATTTCACAAAACATTGGGGTTAAAATCATCCAAATAAAACATGAAATGGTAGTCTACCTTTGAAAGTCATTATCCCATCTTTCGCCATCAATAATGGCAGGATGCATTAAGAACGTAAAATCAATAAGCATTGGGTGATAAACCTCACTGACACAACCAACTCATCAGGACACGTAACTGAAGTATCTTCAAATCAGTGAAAAATAAGTCAATGGTTACATTTTTGTTCTTTGAAGTTGACTTATTCTGAAGAAGGTTTAATAGGCAGACTTTGGGTTCTCCAGAGCCAAGGTCTCAATTCTAGAAAAATGTGACAAAAATATTTCATCTGTAGATAAAGGTGGGAAATAAACATTTGAAACTAAAATATCAATATCATTGATACACAAATGAACAAAAAGGTGTTCTACATCATTGGAACCTTCATCAACACACTGTGCTATGTGCTTTCCACTGCAATAAGAACACTACCACCTCTACTAAACACGCTATTAATACAATTTCGATCATTTTTCTAAATTATAAAATCTTTCAAATTAAATTCAGAACTTCAAATCTCTGGTACCAATGTCTCAGTAAACACAATTATGTCATAATTGTGTAGTCTGCAGCTAAATTTTTCAATCTCTAAATTTTGTTCTCAATCTTCTAATATTTTGATAGTAAATTTTCAATTGTCCTGAGTTAGATGTTTTTTGTCTTTGAATTTGATCTTCTCAGAGCAACTAGGTCAACAATTTTTGGCTGTCCATTAATGCCGATAGTTTTCAATCTACCATTTGTAAACACATCCAACTCTTCTCTCAATTTCTTAGATGACTGCTTTGAAATAATATCTAGTCACATTAATATTAAAAGGATCAGTGCATTTATTCCTGCCCTTGAGCAATGAGACAACCTAATCCAGATTTTTAAAAATTACTTAAACAGGATGGGTTTTACCTAACCAATCTGAAAACACTATGATATCACATTCTATCAACATTACAGATATCGCTAAAAAATTTTAAACTTCAAAGTCATAATTCCTATGCAAAGTCTTGTTAGTGGCAGTAGATTCTTCTGTGTTGAAAATTAACAAATTGTTTCTATGAATCAATCTATCGATAACGTCGTCTACAGCACTAGATTATAATCAGCTTTTGATCCACTTTAGCGGACTTGTGGAGGTCATCAACACGAAGATCACAAAAAAGTCAATCAGCTTTTAATGAAAGTTTATCTACTTGAGCTGACAATTTGGCCAGGTCAGCGACGAGTTTAGGTAGGCGTAGCAAGCCACCCTGACAATTGATGCATAAACATTTACGTACTTCCACAGCTCAAGGCATTGAACTTCAGGTGAAGTAAGTTCAGTGCAGATGACATGAAAATGATGTTGACAGCTCTCACAATACAAAACTTCTTGCCGCCATCAACTATATGGCTCTTGACACACCGCACAATTTCCAGACATAACCTCCTCAGCCATGATGATATAAAACAGATTGTACTTCTGAATCAAGGCAGTTGGTAGCAATAAAAAGGCTCTGCAGTTTCATCTGCAGGATGCAGTTTATGCAGTTATTTAAGGTTAATAAATTTTTGCCAAACCCATTTATTGTATGCTTGCAGGAAACTCGATTTCTGTCCCAACATCCCCTCTCCGCAGTTTTCGTACTTATCAGTCCAATCAAATTGACAGGCTTCGCACTCATGATGGCATTGCAGTATTTATCTTGATTCTTTGTTCTCTGAGGAACAAATCATCCAACCAGCCTCCAGACGATGTGCATATAGCTAAATCTACCATCAGTTCTGCTCAATGTTTCTTAATGTAGAGAACTTAAATGCCCGTCTGGGGTGGCATGAGGTTCTGCCCGAGAGATACGAGGGGCATTCAATATTAAAGAGACAAATGGGTCTGGAGAAATAAACGTTTATTTTTACAAACAGGACTTTTCCTACTTTTTAATATATTCCTCACCAACATTTATGCACTTGTTCCAAAAGGTTACCAGCTTTCTTATAACAGCTGCAAAGAACTTTTTATCTTGGTGTTTGAACCAATTTCCCACAAAATTTTTTGACAACCTCGTTATCCTGGGACTTCTTCCAACGTAATGCCTCCTTCAGTGAACCAAACACATGGAAATCGCATGCTGTAAGGGAGATGAGGCAGTACCTCCCAACATATTTTATCAATGGTGTCACGGCTTTGCTGAGCAGTGTGAGTACGTGTGTTTTTTTGCTGGAGAATCACACCTCTCCTCTGAGATCTAAGACATTTCTCTCTCACGACTGACTTCACCTTCTTCAGAAACTTATCTAAACAATATTGACTGCTTACTAAACACTGTTCTTCATGATAATCACAAAAAATCGCACCTACAGCGTCCCCAATTTCAGTCAACATGACTTTTCTTGTTGGTGCGGCCAGAACAATGTTTGTCAGTCACTGAGCTTCGACCACTTTTGAACTATTCTACCAAATTTTAAAACTCTCACAGTTGTTACAACATTCAACATACACTTTAATCATTCTAGAATATATATTAGCTGGTTTGTCACCTTCAGCAGTTCAAAACGAATCGCAGAACGTTGTTCAATCAATGTGGAATTTTCAACTCGCCATCGTTCAACTTAATTTTGAGGTTATGCACACAACCATGCTGATCTTCCAGATAGTCAGGGCTCATCCTAGTGATGCCAACTTAAAGTCCTAAAATTATCTAACTTGTCCTACCCACTGTTTTTTTCTCCTACTAGTATCCTCGCGAATATTATTTATCAGCAGAACTGAATTCTTCTGAATTCTGGAAATTATACTCACTTTTGCATGGTTTAACATTTTCCCGTCGATCACTCTGGGGATTTAAGTCCATTTCTATGTGTAGAATGGACTGTTTCTTGATGACTTACTTGGGAGGGTCCATTTCCCTACTGTGGTCCACGTAAAGTTGCCCATCCATTTCTCTTGCTGATCCACCAAGCTGACTGGGATACTTTCAACAAAGAAATAAGAATATCAGACGTTTGTTGAAATGAAATTGAGGTCATGGTGACCCATTTCATCGATGCAGTTCTTCCCACAACCTTCATTGCAATGCTGATGTCTGCAGTCTGGCGATGACACCTCCCTGTGCTTTAGTGGAATGCCGACTGTGCCATTAGAGTGCGTGGTCATAATGGTTACTAGCAAGGGTCCATGGGTTTCCCACCGCTGCAAATTTGATCAATAATAAAAAGAACTCGGGCCAGAGCTCTATTGGTAATATGGGAATGTAAGGCCGCATCCTGGAGCCTATATTTCGTCACTTTCTTGCCAAACTCCAAGGTAGTATGGCGAGAGATGAAAAAGATAGATGTACCCCACCATCTGTATGTAATAGGGCATAAGACGCAACATAAGCAGTCACTCTCTCTCAAATCTCGATTACTCATGATAATGAGTCAATCTTGCTGATTCACAAAGGGAAATGTTACGTGAGTATTCCTTTTTTTGGCAAAAAGTTGGTTTTAATCTTTATGTTTATGTTAAACGATGTAATTATTTTAAACAATATTGTGTAGCATTGTTTATAAAATATAAAATATTATAACAATATGAGTTTATGTTTATTAAGGAAATTGAAGATGCCCCCTCCCCTAAAGATATAGCCAAATTCTCTCGTAACAAACACGCGTTGCATTTTCGCGTGTCAGTATGGCATAATAAAGGATTTAAATAAAAGTGAGGCTCCTGATCGATTACAAAAATTTTCAGCACACACAGTGCTGAGCACATGAGGGTTAGTATAATTTATTGATCCTCCGCAACAAATCGAACTACCTCACCACTCTTCTCTTTGCATTGAGCGTTTAAAGCTCCCTGTCACATATTCTAAGAAGATAGTGAATATAACAGATGCTGTGGGGAACTGATTGAACATTTTTACCGTCGACATTGCATTCTGTTTTGCGAGCAGAGTGAACCATTATCACACATATCTTGTAATTGCTTACTGCAATTTTAACACCTTTAAGAATAACAATTTTTTTGAACCTTGTTTTTTCGTACTCTCACATTAATATTCCTTATGATCACAACTTCTGTATTTAACATTTAATTCATTGTCTTTCCAGGATTCCATTGTTTGTTTTCGATGTTGGCTCACCAATTGGAGATATTGAGTGGTCCCCATATTCGAGTACTGTTTTTGCTTGTGTGACAAGTGATGGAAAAGTTCATGTTTTTGACATCAATATCAACAAAATATAAACCATATGCTCGCAGTCTGTGGTTTCGAAAAAACGAAATAAGTTAACAAGATTATCTTTCAATTTAAAATTACCTATAATCATCGTTGGAGATGACAGGTATGTTTATCTTCTTTATTGATGGATAATAGTGATATATTCATAAGACTAGGTATTCTGTGGGCAAGTATATAAAGGCAATTGCCGATGGAGACCTACTTGATATTCGGGGAACACAAAGGTACTCTTTGTTGGAAATGTCCTCACGGGGCGAGAGGACCTGGAAGGGCTCTAAGGCACCGATTGATAGCAGGGTGGACTGAAAACAAAGCAAGCTTCGATTCATGAAAACAGAAAACTTATACGTGAAATTCTGTGCAATTTTGTAGCACGACTTTGTTATTTTGAACACTTGTGCAATTTACAAAAAATGTTTCAGTTTACGGATATTTTTGATACATTAACAAATTACCAACACAACGTAATATTGTTGCATCCTAATTCTTAAAAAATAGACGTAGGGTCGTGCTAGACATCTCTTCACATTAGAATGAATGAATAAAATTGTTGAGAAAGTTGATGTTAGTTTATACAATGGAAAAACACCAAAAATATTGTTTAATGTGTCAAAATGTTGTACTTGGATGCATGTATATACAGAGGTCATCCAGGAAGTAAACCCCATTTACGTATTCTTGCCGTACAAGTTATTTTTACATCCACTACTCAAGCTCCACTGAATTCCCCAACATTTTTTCTTGCTATTCTGTGAGTACTGTTTACCACAAGTTATAATTGTGCTGTGTGCTCAAAATGAAGAAATGCAATAGAAATTCCTGCCAACTGTGACATAGGAAGTCTTATTTAGTTTATGAATGCGCAGGAGTTGAAAATGTAGAAATTGTTGACACCATTGAAAGAGATTAACGAAATCGTGTCAAAACGAAAACTTCCAAGAAACACCCATGTAGAAATCAACAGCTTAAGAGGCAACTTAGAAGAATTCAAGAAAGGACTTACCTCTGAAAATAAACTGTAAACAAAATTCAACAGCAAGAAAATAGACTAACAGAAATTGGGAAAGGATTTGAGTATAGACTGAACAAAATTGA
>JAHLJT010003656.1:78048865-78073619 GCA_031308135.1 Acheta domesticus
GCAACGATCGTTATACGTGTCAAAGAAAACTTATTGCAGCGTGGCAGTGTGCTTCGACGTTTTGTAAATTCAAAGTAAGTACGTATGAATGTAATTAGGAATTTGTTCTGTTTAGGAGTTGTACATTATTCTTAACTATTTAATGTTTTTTGCACATTGCAATTGCTGAATTTTTTAACAGCTTGCGAAGCAATGACAAAAATCTATTCGAGCGTGACAGTGAGCTTTGAAATTTTTGAAGCCAAAGTAGTAACTAAAGGTACTTTTTTAATGCAATTGAGATTTTATATTTTTTGTTAGGTTTTGAGATCTGTGCCAATTCAAAGAAAATTTTATACCTCTTCACTTGCATTTGTAGATATGAATGTTTCAACTACCAAACCTAATGTAAATAATTTATTCTATGGAGCAACTGTTTCTTTCGTCTTTTAGAACGATAAAAAGAAAACATACTTTATCAATGTGTATTCTTTTTTGCAGTATTTTCTTGATTGATTATATTGACTGTGTACTTTTCTTGCAATGTTTTTCTTGATTAATTGAATTGATTGATTTTCATTCATAGACATCTTCTGCTGTATTTTACATGTGAATTTATTTCAACTACCCAAACTAAACCAAAAAATGTAAGGCCGCAATAACGTTAGAGCTAACACTTTCTTAATATTTAACTGAATTGTTATGAGTTGAAATTTGTAGATATAATGACAAGTGCACCATGTTGATAAATATTTTTCGGGAACAGCATGTTGCTGAATAGTTTTCTAGGTCGAACAGTGAATTATAAGTGTGGGAATGCAGTTGAACGTTTTTTGCCATTAAAAGAAACAAAAATTGTAAATTTGTCTAGGGGCCGTCATAAATTACGTAAACAAATTTCTAGTGTTATCAATATGCCCCTCTTCCCCTTGTAACGCATTCACCTAGCCCTATGTACGCAGCGTAACACTACCCCTCCCCTTTCAGCGTCACGTAATTTATGGATGACCCTCTACATGGCTACGGAGAGAGTGTATCTTAATGCTCATAGTTGCACCCAAATTTTGAAAGTTTAAAAGGAAGTTTTGCGCCAGTTCTGCATAATTTTCTGCTTTATGATTACCCAAAAAGTTCTTGACAACAACGGAAAATCTGTGCCAACTAGAAGATTCAGTATCAGACATGGAACTTGCAAAATTCGGATCATTTATCAATTTCCGAATTCGGGGTCCATCAAATATGGCAGATTTTAATTTTTCCGTGTTCAGACCAGGGAAGCATCTGCTAATGTATTTGAAGCAATTGCCATTCTTGTTCAGCGCTCTCACAAATTGCTTCATTTATCACAGCTTTATATGTTGGGAAGGGAGAATGATCTTTTCTTTGGCAACCAATGGGTCGTTCACGATATTTGCTGCACGTTTTGTGATATTTTCCCTTGGCAGCCATGTTACTTTTTTCCAGTGCTGCTCCTTTGCTCAACTATCCCAAAAGCAAAGAAAACATGGGTGCTTTGTTGTCCATGTAAAACGACCATTTTGAAATCTACGCGTAGATCATTGGTGGTCACGATAACAGAGGTTTTGTTAGACCATTTTTATATTATCGTATTCTTTATTTTCCTTTGAGTGACCAATGGGGATCGATGGATAGCACTTGCCTTCGTGTAGTAAAACACTTTAAACTTCGAGTGCAAAGGTCTATGAAAAGCCGCCAGTCTTCGGTCGATATTCTGAAACACCCATATTAATAAGCAGTCCAGAAATGCTAGAACAGTACGTGAAGTGTCTATTTTCACTGAAATATGGAAGGAGTTTTCCTCTCTTGTCCTGTAAAATATTTTAGCTTCTGTTGTCAGATATTTCCTTTTCTTTTAGTCTAGATGCTAAAAAATCAGTTGCTTGTTTTGGAAAACTGCGGTCACTGAGCTCTTCTTGGGAGAATTGCTACAACATTTCCACCGTATTCTTTTGAAGCACTCCCTTGTAGCAACACTTCCATGGTATTCACTGCCACTACTAACTCTGAATTACACCCCAGAATCTGTGCATCCTCACTATCGGACACAGGAATTCCAGGGAGTGTGGTGAACACTGGTATGGGAACATCAGGTCCATGTGGCATGGTCGGTTCACTGATTCAAAATCAGGGTATTCCCAGTCCTTTTTCTTGTAACTTTGATGTTTACAGCACAAAAATAACAATCATTATGTTGATTTTTGGTCTCTCGCCATACCATCGGTACACCAAATTTTAAACTTTCAGTTTTCCGGTTTTGCACTGACGGAGACTCCACACATATTTTGCATATCGTGTAGGGGGCCCACGCCTTATCTGATCACCTAGTTTTATGCCATAATGTGCTTCATATATTTTTCTGTAAAGTTGTAATATTTCTTATCCATTTTTGTTGCTTATTTTCCCCAAAATGAAGCAAAATACATTAGGTTCGTCAACAACGGCTTCCTGAAGAATCATTCTTTTTTAACAAAATAAGATGTTTTAATAAGACGAAGATCAATCAAAGCATCCTGAAACTAATGAGATATTCAATGTTTGAAATGAAAAACAGTGTTTTACATTAATATAGACATTTGCGTTTAGCGTAATTCATTACAACATAGAGTTTTGTGATAGCATAATCATTACAACGTTTGTACCAAAAAAACTAGAGCCATTCAATGAAACTAATGACATATTTGAATTCAGCATACCCACTTTACAGTAAATTCGTTGCAAAATCCTGGGCAAGTGAAAAAACATTATTTTGTCGAGCGGTGTTATTTTCAGCAACGTGCGAGGTAACTCATAAATTATTTGTGTGTGGAGCTTCGAAATTTGGATGTTCAAAGGTAATGCATTAGAACGAATGAATGGAATATTAGAATATTGTGTTTTGTGAGGCAGTATTTAATCATCGTTATAATATTTAATCTAATAGTTTTTTAATACATAACTGAGTTATTTGATTCGTGATTTACAGATAAAAGACGTTTGACTTTGGAGACCGAACGTAAAAAAAGAAAGATCGAAGCAACGGAAGTGGTCCTTCCGACAAGTTAATGAAATTGGCAGAGGATCAGAGGAAACAGAAGTACCAGTCCACAGAGAAGTATACCCAGTACAGTCAAACCGTTGTGTGAACATGAAGAGAGAAATACCACATACCATAAAAAATGTCCAGGAATTTTATTTGGGGAAATGTCTATCTTTTGGTGAGTACTGTAATGCGAGAAACAATGCCTCCGAAAAAGGACAGAGTGGGTTAATTTTGCTGCTACAAAGGCAAAATAAAATCTGATACTACTTCCCTTTTGAGTCACTGAGTCTTGGCCACTTTTGAAATGTTCTATCCCCTTGTAAATTTTGCCGTGGTTCATACAACTTTCATCAGACATTTTAGTCCAAGCTAGAGTATTTATTAGATGGTTTTTCACCATCAGCAAGTAAAGAAAAAGATCACAGAACGTTGTTCACACCAATGAGGAATTTCAAGTGAACTCGCCATTGTTCAACTTAATTTTGCGGTTATGAACACAACAAAGATGATCCTCTAGATGAACAGATCTCACCCCAGTGATGATTATTTAAAATCGTAAAATTACCAAACTTTTTTCTCCAGACCAATTTGTTTCCTTAATTATTGAATTACCCTCATTGTAAACATTTCAAAATTACAAAATTGAAGATTTCTATTTTTCCTTAAATAAAGTCTGTTGTAAAGATTTGGAAATTGACTGATAGTTCATATTCCAGTGTGCCGATCATCTGCTCGTCATTAACTATCAAACATCCACTAACAAAACGAATGCAAACATCGAGATTGGATCAGTCAATATTTATCATTCTTAAAATGAAGGAAACTATTGTCAATAATTAGTCCTCTCAAGATAAATGTCATTTGTTGATTGGGTCATACTCCAGAAAAAATATGGATACATTATGATAAAATGGCCAACAGTGGGCACCAGGGGACGATCCGGCGGCGGGCCCGACCGCGTGACCCCGTCGCGTGGCCCGACCGGGTTGCCCCGACCGGGTTGCCCCGAAAGGGTTGCCCCGACCGGGTTGCCCCGACCGTGTTGCCCCGAAAGGGTTGCCCCGACCGGGTTGCCCGACCGGGTTGCCCGATAGGGTTGCCCGACCGGGTTGATCCGGCCGGGTTGCCCCGACCGGGTTGCCCTGACCGCGTGGCCGGACCGCGTGGCCCCGGCCGAGTGGCCCCGACCGCGTGGCCCCCACCGCGTGGCCCCGACCGGGTTGCCCCGACCGTGTGGTCCCAACTGGGTTGCCACGACCGCATGACCCCCATCGGGATGCCCCGACCGGGTTGCCCCGACCGCGTGGCTCTGAACGAGTTGCCCCCACCTGGTTGCCCCGACCGGGTTGTCCCACCGCGTGGTCCCGACGGGTTGCCCCGACCGCGTGGTCCCAATCGAGTTGCCTCGACCGCGTGACCCCGACCGGGTTGCCCCGACCGGGTTGTCCCGACCGCGTGGCGCCGACCGAGTTGCCCCGACCGCATGGCCCTACCGGTTGCCCCACCGCGTGGTCCCGACCGGGTTGCCCCGACCGTGTAGCCCCGACCGGGTAGCCCCGAACGAGTGGCCCCGACCGCGTGGCCCAGACCGGTTGCCACGACCGCGTGGCCCCGACCTGAGTCGTCCAGAGGCCACGAACGCCTGGCCCTGACCTGAGTCGTCCAGCAACGTCCACTGTCGTCCACAGTTTTTGAAAACTTTTATAGCTGATAAATAATTTTTTATCTTTTCTGATCACCTTCGTAGGTTGTTTACTGACGTGTTCACAATGGGCGAATTTCATTGTTTACATCCCTGAAATAAAGAGCTGAATGTTCATTTATTTTTCAATATTAAATGAATATTTTCAATTTTAAAATGTTAACGTTTTTTAATTTTGGAAAAGTCTGAGGGATAGTTGTAAAGTGATATGCACCGCATTCTTTACCGTCCCTTAGAAGTGTTTTTTCAGAAAATTTTTTAAACTTTCCTTTGCATCACGAAAATTACACGAATTTTCTAATTTTCAAAAACCTAACATGAACTTATTTGAAGATGTTTTTAAGGAAGAAATTTCTTTAAGGAAACTGTCTCTATCATCAATACTATAGTTATAAGAAGACGCCTCCAAACAATTGAACTTTTGCAATTTTCAAAAAATCAACTTTCAACGAACATGAGAACCTGTGACATTGGTGTGGTAGTACGAGCGCTGCCGGACTGCGCAGGCAGCAGTGCGCTAAGTCGGGACTAATGGTATTATTCCACCCTGCAAAGAGAATCCCGGATAACAAGTCAAGAAAAATACAAAGATGGTGTCTATTCTTGTCGGATTATGCATATGAATTGATTTTCGGAACCTCAGCACAGCATGCCAACGTAGACGCCATGTCGCGCCCCAAAGCCGGTGAAGACGCAGAATTCGACACTTTGGAGATCGACTGTCTGCAAATAGACCAGGAGCTGGGGAAGACGGTACAGCATTTCCCGGTCAACGACCAGGCGCATCGCACAAGCCACCGACAGGGACACGGTGCTCCGCAGGACAGAATATGTCAGGAAAGGCTGGCCCATGAGAGGTAAGACGTACCATTTTTAAGCTAAGGGAGAAAATGACAGAATAAGCTGAAGTACTACTCCTGGGCAGGGAAACCAGTTCTAGAGTAATCGTACAAGGCATCAGGCCTCAGCCTCAGAAAAGAAGTATTAGCTACTTTGCACAAATGGCACTGGGGCATAGCATTAACGAAACAACTGGCAAGACACAATTCTTACTGGCCTGGTATAGTGGTATAGACAAAGACATCGAGGGAATGGTGAGGGTTTGCGAGATATGTCAAGTATTCCGGAAAAGTCCACGATAGCAATGGCCAAAAACAGAGGTCCCTTGGGATAGAGTACACATTGATTTCGCTGGACCCTTTCAAGGAGCAACATGACTGATAGTAACGGATACTCACACTAATTTTCCATTTGTGGTACAAATGGCAAGTCCGACATAGCGGGACGCAGGGCTTTACAATGTATTTTTAGAGTTGACTACCCCGGTTTCTAGTATCAGGTAACTGTCGACAGTTTACATTAGAGGTTTTCAAAACGTTTTGTGACAGTGATGGCGTTCAGCAAGTGTGGGACCGCCATATCGCCCCCGCTGTAATGGAGTAGCAAACCGATTTGTTTAAACTTAAAATGGCCGTGATCAAATGGGAATGAATAAGGAACAAGCGGCATTGTTTTTTAGGCATACTGGGAAATGCCATCAATGCCGAGATGGTCTGAGCCCGGCACAGAAATTACGTGCCAGACAAATTACATGGCCAGGACATTACTTACTCTACTAGAGCCTCCGAAATTAGGACTCAGCATCAACGTAAGTTCCCAGCCGGTAGCCATATTAAATAGCAATTAAAACACTCATGGAGAACCCAAAATAGGTGCCAAAGAGAGTGATTACTAGGGTAGATGGAGGTAGAAGATGGAAGGATACACACGATATATACAAAGTCAAGATTGTCAGAAGACACCAGGCAGACTTTAGATGATATATTTGGTCCTGGAAGTAAACAATGCAGAGACCCCCAGCTATTCCACAGCAGGGCAGGGCAGTGAAGGGCTAATTAGTTTTCAGGATCCGTCAGCAGCAAGGTCGTTTCAGCCTCGGCGTTTAAACGCTACTGTAAATGCGAAATTTGAATTACTTTTTCATAGAATTTTTTTGAGTTTTCGAAAAACTTCATTGGAAGTCATTTGAAGCACATCACTCACAAATACAATAGTCTTTACACATTTTTGGAAATGTGCAAATTAACGGTGTGAGAGATTTTTTAAAAATATGACATTTGTGTAATTTAAAAAAAAACACAAAAATACTGCAAAATGAACTTTACGTTATATTAAAGAGTGCAATCAGCACTGTCCGTTCGAAAAGTTTGAAGAAAGAATTTTTTTGAGAAAATGGCGTTTGAGTGTTTCTGAAAATGCGGAATTTTGTGCTAGTTTTCACAGTAAACGGTAGAGTTTTCAAGAAACTTTACTTGTCATTATTTAATGCACATGTACTCATAAATAAAATAATGTGGACAAATTGCCGCTAATAATGGGATCTCAGAGTATATTAGGCACTGTCCTTACCAAAAGTTTAAAGAAAAAATGTGGAACCGTATACGAGAAAATCTTGTTTTGTATTTTTTTTAAATTACACATATTGCACAAAATATTGCGCGAAAAGTTTCTCGCGAACTGAATAAAATTGACAAATACCATTTCTTTTCAAAGGGATATTCAAAATATTCCTCCTATAGAATTCAACGCGGACCCCTTCGGCGGAGATACACGACAGGAAGAGAGTTATCGACAGTGCTTATCCGGCACGGTGGGTGAATAATACGCTCTTATCGGATTCCAGGCTTATCTCTGTGCAGCCACACGCAGAGATTCCTTCCTTGGGGGAAGACATCTCTTTAAGCAGATAAGAAACTCCAGGTTTTCGAGAAGTGACACTTCAGGTACATTTGTAACAGTTTTGGAGAAAGCCTCGATATTGTGTGTCAAGTGCCGATAATATTTCGCAACAATTTCTGAGTCAACAATTTATTTGTATATCTATACGAATATAAATATATTGAGAGACAAGTGCGTTGATTTACAGCTCGATAATCTCTGAATGTATTGAACCAATATTGATGAAACTTTTGTGCTAGCTTTCTTTGCAGATCAGGAGTATTTTAGGCTATGATTTACAACAATAAACCTTAATATATTTACAAAAGAATTACTTTTGTTCACTTTTTCGGCTACATCACAGTCTGAAGAGTGCATCAATGTGTAATAATTTAGCTGCGCGCCACCAGACGATGAAGACTGAGATCTGTGGTTGGGTTCATCAATGCACAGAATTGCGTGTCTATAGGATAGGAGAGGACTGTTTGTTAAATTTTTAAATTATTTTTTGTCGAACGAACGGCAAAACAGTTTTGTGTACTCCAGGTTAGCATTTCACTCGTAATGTTACAAAAAGAATAAATACGTAATAGTACCGAAAGTTTTATTACAAAACAAGTAAGGGTAAAACTACTGGATATGCTTGAAAAACTTTGGGAGGGAGGGGGGACTGAGGAATCGTGTCCTCCCCTTCCCCCATATTTTTATTTCTCGAGCCTGCGTATATGAATAGAGAGACTGGCAAATAGTCGGTCCGCGAGCAGGATTAATTTCTACCTCATGTTGACTGGTTTAAGTTTCGCAATAGATAGTATTCAAGCATGAATCTCACCAATCCACAGCATGTAGTCGGTCTAGCCGTGCATGATTACGTGCACTTTACTGGCACTAAAGGATCCAAGTCCCCAACTGTCTGGCAAACCATACAACTTTCGGAGAATTCAAACCTGAAACTTTACGCACCGATGAAATTTTGGGACGATAGGGATTGCATGGCAAAATTCGCCAACACAATACAATGAAGTTCGGGTTCCTTGAAGAAAAGATCTACGACATGGGACTGTGGATCTATGAAGAAACTTTGCTATCATTAACGGTTTTCTATGGCTCTCAACACGCATCAATCCATGCGTTCACGTTGATGTAGCAATCACAAATCCATCAAACACAAGAATATTGCATGGACCCCACAAAAATCGTTTTATTTTAAAGACACGTGTGCTCTTTCATAATTTAAAGCAGTTCGCATTAATTTACTTTAACAAAAATCGATTAAAGGGTTAAACTGTCATCTTTTTGACAATCATTCTGATTCTTCTATGATTGGTATGTTTAAATTTTAAACAATACATGAATAATATTCAACTCTGCCTACAAATTTTAATTTAAGTGGATGTTCGTTTATAATTTTATCAATCATTTTAGAATTAAGAAGTTCCGAGAAAACTTCAATTTGGGAGAAGTGTTGGTTTCGGAATGCATCAGCATCTTGCGGTTTGGTCTAAGATAGTTTTCTTTAAAATACTGTCACGTAACAATCAAGAGTAAACGTAAATTTCGGTGCACTCGGCAAACCTGGTAACCATATTTATTTTACTTAACATTTCACACGATTAATTTTTCTTAATTTTCTGGCCTCTTCGGAACACATGTCGGTACCTACTACATCACAATCTGTTTTTCAAAAAGGTTTAATAAAGAGCAAACAAGTGTATGCAAAGAAACTAATTGAAGAACATACTAAGAAATTTGAAATATGTCGCATGTAAAAAATAAAATTCAGAAAAGATTTCGAGTTTTTGTCTAACAGATCTGTAAACTTCTGATAATTTAACCGTGGAATTAAAAAATACGACTAACATAAATAATGTCTCCCTGTCACCTTTTTCGGACGCAATTACGCTCGATTCCGCAACAAAAAATAAATCTAAATTGCAGGAGCAGATCCAGCCGATTTTGTTGCTATATTGTAAATTATTTTTGTAGGGCATGTATGATACTTATTATTTATAATTTATTATTATTATTATTTAAATGATATTATTTTCATACTATATTTATATTATTTTTGTTGCGATATTATTTTTTAAATAAAACATACATCCAACATATATATTTAAATTAATTTGGCAAATAAAGGAAGGTAACAAACGAAAACTCTAGGCCTTTCTTCCAAAGGGAACTTGTGACCATGTTACTGAGTAACAAATGTATTTTAATAATCAAATTTGTTCTAAGAATTGTCCCCTCAACCAGGAACAAATTTAATTCTGTGGACACGGTGTTATAGTTCCTATGTAATTTTTTGGCGAAATTGGGGTAAGTACTGAAACTACAAGTTAAGTATCTATATTTTATTTTAGTAAAACGACCGAATTCAAATGTTGCCTCCTGAACGAGAAAAAGGCGTAGGGAAATAGCGTTGAACATAAGAAGGAGCGTTGGCTCAATAATCTAACCCTTGTTTTCTTCTCTAACTAAGATTTTTGACTTAAGAACTTTTACCCCGTGACCACAGAATTAACAAATACGTCTAACATTTGAAGGGGGGATTGAATAGGAGACAGAGTTCTCCACGCCCGCGGCCTGGCAACAGCCGCGCGCGGGCGAGCGGTCACTAGTGGCACAGTGCCCGGGGTGGGAGGGATGCTGCACCACGCGCGCCACCCGCGCACCGCCTCCGGCAATCAATACGAGCGCTGCCGTCGCCGTTGCGTTCCTGGAGGAAACCACTAAACGGCGCACGCCGCGCGACCTGGCGGACGCGCCGAGAACCCGAACGTTAGCTCTGGCTCTGCGCACGTGGAGGAGCAGGCGATGACGTTCTTGATTGGCTTTCCTCCTGAGCTACAGCGGGAATTACAAATCACTGAGAAGACTGGGCGAATTTAAGATAGTAAGAAGCCTGGATTTAGGTTTCTAGGCATCATGTATTTCGGCATATTGGCGTGTTGTCATAAAGATCACGTAATAATACAACGCAAGCCAACTAACTTAACTTCAATATGTTAATCGCAGCAACGCGTTGCTGCGATTAAACGCATTAACGCAACGCATTAAAATTTCCCCAATTTTGTGAATCTCTTGGGATTTAATTCAAGAACACAATTGGCCGAATTAAATATTTTGGTGAATCTATTAAAATGGTTTCTTTGATTCCCCTAAAAAATAAATAAAACTGACAAGTTTACAACTATTGGTGCTACAAGAGCTAATACTTTCTCACGTTAGTAACGGTTACGTAAAATTATTATACAGCATTTCTCTCCTTATTAATACATCTCAACAATGCCGTGGCGTGCGTTCGAGGTTATCCGCTCACCGTAAGAAAAATCCTGATGTAAACAAATACACGTGTATTACGATGATTCTCATTGGATTGCAGTACGAGCTCTGCTAGTGTCGGGATCCTAATGTTCAAGTAAATAGTTCCTTGCATAAGAACTAATTAACTGCCATCATTCACTATACCTACGAAACGTAGAGTAACACTGCATCAGACTCCCTCCCTCCCCCTTTAGCGTTTTGTAACTTATGGATGACCCCTTACATTAATCTTGCATCAAAACTATTGCAACGATTTCGAAAAAGAAGACCATTGTGAACTGCACACGCGTTGCTGGGCGATGAGTAAAGACTGGACTTACGTGCAGCAAAAATCTCCTAAAACGTGCAGTAAAACTCTTTTAAACGTCCAGTAAAACTCCCTAAAACTTGCAGTAAAACTCTCTAAAACGTGCAGTAAAAACCCCAAATCGTGCAAAAACATGCAATAAAAAAGATCAAACACCGCGCAGCAAAAAATATCAAAATTACAAAACGGTGTTATGTAGCCAAGAAACTCCAGTTAATCCGCTTATCACCTTATTTTATATTTTGAATGTGATATCTTAAGGAGAATGAAATATATTTCAGTGTTATTATTATAATTAAGTTTGTACAGATTGTTTAAACTAACCATATTTGACATTTTAAATATTTCCGACATACAATGAAATTAGCATAAAATATAAAGTAAACTCAAAATGAAAAATACAAATATACCTTCACAAATCCAAAATTAATAAGTTACAGGAGAAATGTATATTGCAATTATGTATATTTCTAAATTATTTTCTGAGAAATTATTATAGCTTGTATCAACTGATATACGTTTCAGGCAGGAACGCAATATTGCGTCCCTTACAAGTGTTTTTTGAGAAACAAATGTTTTTTTTAATGTTTCCTTCACATCACAAAAAATTACACGAAACTACTCCTTTTCAAAAATTTACATGAACTGATTTGAAGGTGTTTTTAAGGAAGAGATTTCTTTAAGGAACATATTTCTATGGGCCTAAGGGGGTAGAAGCGAAAATAAGAGACTCTCCGCAAGTAAGTCTCTCTCTTAGCCTCTCCATCTCAACTTCTCTCTCACCTTCACGTGGTAGGTCCTGTTACGTCGAGTAACCCATTCCAAGGTTGTGGTACTCAATCCCTTCGGCGGCATGGGTCGACAAACAAACGAGAGATGGAAGTTCTAGTAAACTTGCTAGAATGGTGTGCAGCGATAATGCTGGAGCTCATCACAGATATTTTGAAGGTACGGTCCAACCAGCTACAGCTCATGCCTGGGGTAACAAAGGAGAGACCCTAACGGCAGAAATGGCGGATGGGACAACCCTAGCTACCAGGTACATAGCTTGTTAGGATGCAGACCTGAAGATAACAGCCCTATCAAGCATCGCATTCCACGAGACGCTGGTAACGTTTGTGGAATTAATTTATATACTCGCTTGTTCGATGGGAATATGCCGGACTCAAATTTGATAACGACACGGCCAAGAAGAGGTAAACGAAATGGGATTACTGGTAATTTAAATATAATGCCTTGGAATGTTCGAGGAATGCATACAAAGAAGAAGAAATAATAGAAGTTATGATCAGAAAGAAATTAATATTGCTGTACTACCTGAGACAAAAAAGAAACTTCGCGGACGTCAGGTATTAGAGATATGGTTATGTTGTGGACTGGGGTAGCTCAGACAAGGCACGCTAGTAGTGGTTGTAGCTATTCTAATTGATAAAAAATGGAAAGGATATATCAGAAGCTACAGATTTATTAATGATAGAATAATATTGTTGCCTTTAAAAGTACACGTGGTTATATAACAATAATTGGAACATATGCTCCGGAAGAAGGTAGAAATGAAGATAGTGAAGCATACTATAAAGATATGCAAAATGTGATAAACACAATTAATAAAAACGATAATGTCATAGTTGCAGGAGATCTCAATGCAAGAGTAGGATCACAACCTGTGTCTGATGTTGTGGGAACCTTTGGCGAAACAACAGTTAAAAATAATGGAAGAAGGTTAATTGATTTCTGTGTTTATAATGAGCTAAATATAACGAATACATTCTTCCGAAAGAAAGATATTGATAAATTTACCTGGGCAGCAAGAGGAACACGTAGCCTCATTGATTATATTATTGTAGATAAGATAATAAAAAATCTGGTTAAAGATGTACATGTGTTCAGAGGAGAAGATCAACAAATGTATGTTATTTATAAAACCTCTCTACGAGATTTTAGGGCAGCAAACTTATTTATAGTTTCTTTAAAATCTATGCTTATTGCAATGTCATTTTCTTATTACAATAGAGCCAAATCAGCTAGTCTTGCTTAATATATACATTTTTAAGTAAATTATTTAAATTATATAATTCCAACTACAAAATATTTTAATTGGTATCACCCGGCCCCCAAGCTACGCCACTGGTGTATATTGAAAGTGAAATTTCTATATTTTTTTTATTTTCTCGCCTTTTTTTTTCCTTCCAGGGTTGCCAGAAGTGCTGCGAACTCTTTCCCCGCCACAACTACGGAATTTCCCCAAATTACCTTCCCAATGAAACAAATTTAAATGGAAGTAATGGTGCTATAGAAAGGCACAGACTTTCTCACATTAGTTTTCTATTTCCTTTGATTTCGGCTAGATATTTGGACTTGCCACATACTCTTGCCAGCTGCCATCTATCGCCGCCCAAAGAACAAGCTTTTTGACGTTTTTTTTTTAATTTTTCGGTATCCTAATAGTGGAAAGGAAGTGTTTTATTAAGAATATGAAAGAACAGTAAAACCTCGTCACAAACAGGCAATTTTCTTTGAAACATTTGGAGCCTTTTTTAAGAAAATGGCGTTTCAGCGCTACTGCAAATTCGAAATTTGAAGTGCTTTTTCGCAGAAGTTTTTTGAGTTTTCGAAAAAAAGTGGAATTAAAAAAACAAAAACTTTACGTCATATTAAACAGTTCAATTAGCACTATCCGTTTTTGAGAAAATGACATTTGAGCGTTTCTGAAAATATGAAATTTTGAGATAGTTTTCACAGAAAACTATATAATTTGGGGGTACTTTACATGAAGCCCCTCCGACATTTTCTCAAAAACGGTTCCAATTTTTTTATTTAATTTTCTTCTAAGAATAGAGTAAAATACACTTATAAAGGTGACATATGTCCTAATTTCACGGTTGAGTCTGAATTTTCGAAAATGGCAAAAGTTTGAATTTTCTTTGACATTGTCCTACAACTACAAAATTAACGACAGATATTTGTCCTCCATAGTGAGTTGTATCATTAAGGTCATGTACATTTTTTTTGAAAATTTCAGTAGTTTTCGCACAATATTGCATGCAATGTGTGCAATTTTAAAAAATTACAAAAATGTAATTATTTTGACTTGTCTCACGCGTCATTAATATTTACATCAGCGGCGATTTATTCACATTATTATATTTATAAGTGTAAGTGCTTTAAATAATGTCATATAAAGTTTCTCGAAAACTAAACCATTTTCTGTGAAAACTAGTTCAAAATTCCGCATTTTCAGAAATGTCCAAACGCCATTTTCTCAAAAATGTCCCCAAAGTTTTTCTTTAAACTTTTCGAACAGATAGGGCTATTTACACTGTTTGATATGACGTTAAGTTCATTTTGGGGTAATACTTTGTTTTGCAAATATTACACAAATGTCATTTTTTGGAAAGATCTCTCACACTGTTAATATGCACAGTTCCAGCGATTTGTAAACTCTATTGTATTTGTGAGTGCTTCAAATAACCTCTCATAAATTTTTTCGAAATCACAAACGATTCCAGTGAAAAAGAACTTCAATTTTCGCATTTACAGTAGCGCTTAAACGCCATTTTCTTAAAAGCGACTCCAAAATTTTCAAAGAAAATGTCCATTTTGGACGAGGTTTTACTATCATTTAATATTCTTAAAATAATATTTCCATCCAACTATTAGGAAACCGAAAAATTAAGAAAATGTAAAAAAAAAAAAATGTACTTTGGGCGGCAATTGATGGCAGCTGGCAAGACTGCGTGTCTTGCGACGTGAAAGACAAGTCAAAATAATTGCATTTTTGTAATTTTTTAAAATTGCACATATCACATGCAATATTGCACTACTGAAATTTTCTACAAGTCAGAATAACTAGTCGAGACCAAAGAAAATAGAAAACTAATAAGGGAAAGTCTGTGCCATTCTGTAGCGCCACTAATTTTCAAAAGAGCTTGACGCTTACTTTCACAGAAGCTCTTGTAAAGCTCATAACTGATATGTGTGTCTGTGTGCTGACATCGCGTCAAGCTAGCTCACACGCGTTTTCGCCCGGAAGATACATGCCAATTAATTCCAAATTGTGACAATTAATTAGCAATAAATATATGGGGTTTTCCGTCGAGCTACGACCCAAATTTAAGTGTGTGCTGGTGTCGCGTCAAGCCAACTCACACCCGTTTTCGCTCGAAGATACGTGATAATTAATTCCAAATTGTGGCAATATATTATCTGAGTGTTTCCGTCGAGATACGCCCTAATTTTCACTGACGTGTGTGCTGGCGTCGCGTCAAGCCAGCACACACCCGTTTTCGCCCCGAAGATACGTGGCAATTAAATCCAAATTGTGGCATTTAATTAGTAATAAATTATTTCATGTTTCATTTCGGTGTGCTGACATGGCTGTTCCAGCTTGACGCATCTGGCGGCCACGTGGGAACAATAGGCGCATAACATGGCCAGGCATAACAATAGGCGCATAACAGGGCCAGCTGAGGAGGAGTCGTGACCCCCATGACGGAAGGCGAGAGGGGCAGTGGAAAGTGACCACCCTATGAGTGGGCATGTGTGGGCCGAGCGGCCACCCTCACTCTCAAGGAGGCAGTGGGAGATCACTTACCCGCCAAAAATAAGTGAGCAGAGATACCAGGAGGCGGAGAACTTCGCTTTCAGAGTGCCTTGAGGGCGGTCGCAACTGCTATGCCGGAAGGCGGACGTGGATTCCTCGTGGCACGGCGAGTGCTTTGAACGGGGTGTCCAGGCACCGGCGCGGTAAAGCGTCTGGAGGATGCACTAGCCACGCGATGAGAAGCAGTGTGCGTGGGAGTAACGGCGATAGCGAACATAGCCTCCAGAGCTATACATAGTTGTAAAAATCTTGTAAATAGAGCTCGTTTCTGTGACTTCATTTCGTTAACACAACGCTACATACTATGGCATTATGGCGTTGTAGCGAAATGAAGACATGATCTATGGATATGCATTCAGAAGCAAGCAGCTGGTAGATTTGTGACATCTAGTAATGTTTATATCTTGCATACCCACAAGTATTCTTGATAGCCGTTGTAAGAACACCTGTAAAGGTACATTTGGGAAAATGTGTTGAAATCATAAAATTCAAATTAACAAGCAAAAGGTATTTTATTTACAACATATTCAATACTGAATTATTTTTATGAATACTTGTTCAAGATTTAATAAATAGAACTTCGTTTCAGGTAGGGCAGGGCGGAGACGTATTGAAGCAGTATCTGCAAAAACTAGCCAAGAAGACGCCTCACTGTTATTTATTTTTTAAATTTCCAATACATTTTAAAATTTTCATTGGCAATGTTGTGATGAACTTCATGTAAGTTTGTTTTTTCCAAAGATCCTACACATGAAATAAACAAAGTACAAAAAATATCGTACATTCCAATAAAACCTGTTTAATTCAAGTACCTTGTCTTTGCACAATAATTAATGTCAGAAATATCCCTATTTTCTGTGGGTTTAGTGTACAATCCACAGCGCACAGAGAATCTTTCAGCATTTTATCTTCCATTTCAAATCAAGTTTCATTTTTTGGTTGGAACACCTTTGAGTTCCTTGGTTAGTTTCACTGCACATATAAATAGCAAATGCAAAAAAATATATGTATGTAGTACAAATTATGTTGCAATTCAAACTGAATAAATGTTTAACATGATTCACTGATCTTTAATTAAAATTTTTTTCTTTCTTCGAATTTTTCTATGTTGTTAAACTGTCCCATTCTTGGGCAAATCAATTACTGACTTACTAAGGAATGTGCTTTGAAATACTATGAATGAATCACTTTAAGATAATGCAAAATATGTTACCGAAAATAGGTGACCTACCTTTTACCTTGTCAAAGGTATCTCCACTCGTTTGCGAAGGTGATGTCACTAGAAACAGAAAGGGAGAGAAATGCTAGTTTTTAGAGGCTTGGTGTGAATCATGTTTTTTAGCGATGAGGCTCAAATTCTGATGGTTAAGATTAATTTATTAAAGGCCCCCCTACGTGTTAAACATTTCTGAGGCAGAAATGAATACATTTAGAATATTTTTTCCCTGCAGTTGAGTTCTCCCTGTAACAATTCAGGAAATAATATGGCGAAGTTTGTCTGTGGAGTGATCTGACTAGTAAGTTTGTTCCTACTTACTCTCCGGGAGACGCCGCGTCCAAGGCACACGTCTCCCGCAGAGCCAAGTAAATACTGACTCCGACCGCGGAAGCCTACGCTCTCAAGTCTGTTCCTGTTTACTGGTTCCGAAACACGTTCATTTACAAGATTTATTATAGGCAAATTCATTCTGAACTGAAATAAAATGAGTTCAGTTCAGTGGAGAAAGACAGCAAGAGAAGAAAAAAGTACATAAAAAATAACTCACAATTTTTATTGATTACAATTTTCTTATATCTTTTATTAAAATTATTACTTATAATACAGAAATGTGAACAAACAGGAAAATTTCCCTTTCAGCATATTGCACCCAGGATGAGGTAGTCCCCATCTTCAACATTGGTTACATCACAAATTCGTTTGCATTGAGTGGTAAGTAAGAGTAAATATCTCCTAAATAAGTGCAGTTGGAAACATTAACTGAATAAGCATGAGGCATGTAGTTTGAGAAATTATTTTATGTCACTAATTCAATGAGCACTTAATAGCAATGTGATATACCTAAAAACTATTTTGAAATTATAAAAAGGAACATGCACTGAGCGCTTGAAAGTTCTTGACACCATTTTATGTAAACAGAGAAAAATGAAATGATAAAGTTCAACACGAATTCTTGTTGAATTGATACATTTACAATGCTCTTAAGAAGCTTTCTTATACGATCAAAATAGTTCTGTGCCTTGAATGGAGACACTGATTTTTATTTGGTATAATTTTTTAAAATATGTAGGTGCCTTGTCATGCCATTTGAAAATTAATATGTTAAGTTTGGGCATCAATAATGCAACTTAGACAAGTGTTCTGTTTTATTGATTGTTGATTGAACAACAAGATCTAAAAACATTCTTCTTTCTTAAAATTAACTTGGTGCCATTTAACAACACTGGGCATCAGAAAGTACAGTTCGCCAGGAAAGTCTCTCCACAGTGGAACTAGTTGGTGAGAGTTCTAGCACAAAAATTATGTTGGTAGCAAAAATTGCAGCTTGTAAAAAATATAAAAACGTAAATTGTATACTACCCACAATCATAACAGATGATGGAAGTCCCTTCACTTGTTTCCCAGTGATTTATTATGACGATAAATGCTATTGTTTGGAGACCGTGATTCGGCTTGGTGCGGAGAGACTTTCCTGACACACGTTAAAATGAACATTGGTTGCATAACAAAAACTAATAGAACTACAACACCACATACTTTCTAGCATTATTTCCAGCACATCATACAGGCAAGCAAGGATAATTTCATATATAAATTGAACATCCAGAACTAAATGCATTCGAAACAACTATATCATTAAAAAAATCGTTGCGTCTACTCGTCTCCAAGCCCATACAAGAGCATTCAGCGCTTGCACGTAGTAGTAATCCTTCGTTAATATTCATTATATTTGTCATTTCTGTCAAGTTTCGTCGCAGCGAGTTGCCAAAAGGACTGCCAGGTAGCATCTCCACGCCTCTTCCACCATACGCTCCTGGTCACAACAGAGCGGCCAGATTTGGGAAGGACTTGGGATTGGGGTAGGGTTTAAGCGGAACCTTCGTGAAGAACGAAGGTTCCGGCCCTCTTGCATTGCGAAGGGGTCTTCAGGCCGTCGGATGCGCCAGCCGGGAGCGGCAGGGTCAAAAAGTACGTGTGTGAACGTTTCTGTCCAGAGTTATTTCGAAACAGATTCTAAGAGGTACAGACTGAGAGAAAATACAGCTTTTAAGATATACGTGAACAAGTTCGAATTGAAGTTCAATGTCCTCACGGAACTCACACTGATCAAGATGTGAGCAGGGGCGGTTCGTGCCTATGGGCTCACGGGCATCGTCCGTCCTCTCTTTTTTTTATTAATCTATGTGGTTACTTAAATATTAATATATGTTTGTTGATGGGTGCTCAAGTATTGGTGAACATAACATTTCCGCTTCTGCAACACGCTTTCCAGCGTACACGTTGGCGCCCCCCAGCCATCCGGCTAGGATGTGTGAAATGAGCTCCGCGATTAACCTGGGTTGTCATGACAACCAAGGTCACGCTTCCCCCTCTCCATGTTCATTCCCCGCAGGGGGGGTTGTTTCTGCTTAGGAAGACGCGATCTCTGGCGGAGAGTTGTACAGTAGCACCCGAAACTTAAGTTTCACAGTGCAACTCACATCGTTATCTTCAATGTGGAGGCAGGGAGGTGGCATATGCTAAACCCCGTGTTGCCGGGTAACCAGGTGGGTCAAGGGCGCCGCCGACCTTTTCGCTAGATTGGGCTTAGGGGCGTTCATGAGGACGAACCTAGATCCCACATATAAAAGTCTAAAGGGGGAACATGGACCTCCCTGACAGGTAGCAATAGTCCTGGCGATACTCACGTCAATAGCCTAAAGGTGTAAGGAGGGAGGAGACGGGAAGGGGGCCCCAAGTCGACCGCACCTTAGTTCGGGTGGTCCCTTGCTGGGCTCTCGGCTTCGTCGTGGCAATGGCCGGATATTACAGTACCTTGCCGTATTGGGGGGGGCCTATTAGAACCAAGCTGAATTATCACAATTTTCACCTTTTCCATGTTATAATTATTAAATTATTTTACGTGCGAGGCTATGTAGTTGTTCTATTGAATTTCATATATTTTTCTTAGAGTTTGTAACACTGATCATATATTTTTGTTGGTTGGGAACACATTAGTGAGTATAACCTAAAAGTCAGCGTGACAATTGCATCGTAATACCCAAGAGTTTATCATGATTTTACAAGTTCAAGTTTATTCAAATCGCTCAAGGTAAGTTCTATGTTAACAGTTGTTCACTGTTTGATGTACGTATTAAACAAATTGTTGAGATTTGTTATTAAGATACAATTTTCAGAATGGGGGAAGAAAATGATTTGTCGCTAATGAAAGTTGGTCGAGTTGCCGGCATGTAGAAGGCTAAAATCATGACTCAATATCAAATATCTGAACGAGTAGGAGTTTCACGTAGTACAGTAAAACATATAAAAAGAAAAATGGATTTTGGTGATGACTTAAAAGCTAAACGCAAAGGTGCATGTGGTCGTCGTAGAGTAACATCTAAGAGAAGTGACAGAGGATTGATTGATTAATTAAGGTTTAGAGGGCGCTTCAACTGCCAAGGTCATTGGCGCCCATGTCGAAGTATTTTAAAAAAGGGAATAGGTTCAGTATGTGTTACAGATGGAGCCTACCCTCTAATTAAAATCATATACATAAAGAGAGACTTGAATTCTACATCGAGTATTCAAGTAGTAGGACAGAAAGAATATATAACAAACACGTAAAATTCATAGTAGAACTAAAAGTTGGCTGTAAAGGGGCCAAAAATAAAACAACAAAAAGTAAAACACTATTCTATTCTCTCAAATAAGATTATATATTCCGCTTTCCCTCAAGAAGCAAAAAACTTTTGAGAGCGCGGAATCGTCATCCCCGAGCACCTCCCTTAGCGAGTTGCCCAGGCCATGTCTTCGTCGGTTGCCTAAATATTTCCTGCAGTTCAGGAGGACGTGTTCCACAGACAGAACCGTCCCGCATGAGTCACATACGGGAGGAGTTTCTCCTCGAAGGAGGAAACCGTGGGAAAAATGGCAGTGTCCAATTCGAAGACGGGTTAAAATTACTTCCTCACGCCTAGAGGAGCGAGATGAGGAACGCCAGGGAATTACAGAATTCTTTATCCCACTTAGTTTAAAATTGGTATTGTGCCACTCTGTTTGCCACGCTCTAAACAGAGATCGTTTCAAGTAAGCCTTAACATCGGACAATGGCACAGCAGGAACGTCGATACGAGTATTACGAGTAGCAGATTTCGCCGCCAGGTCGGCCAGCTCATTCCCTGTGATTCCCACATGGCCTGGAACCCAACTAAGAACCAGGTCATAGTTGCGGGACATGAGACTATGAATCAGGTTTTGAACTGATTTTGTCAGGTAGTCTGACGAAGGCCGGGAGACAGCCTGAAGAGAACTGAGAGAATCAGAACAGAGAACTACTCGCTGCAACGTCGTTGACTCGATGTACATTAGGGCTTTGAGTATTGCATACATTTCAGCAGTGAATGTACTGCACTGTGAATGAAGACGATATGATTTGGTGGCCCAGATGCAATGAAAACTACACGCCACTGCGTCATTGTGCGATGACCCGTCCGTGTACAAGAATAGATGATCCGGATAGGCTTCCCTCATACCCTGAAACTGCTTCTGGTAAACCAGAGGACTAGTATTTTGTTTGGGAAGATTGGAGAGTCTGAGGTCAATATTGGGGGGAAGGAGTTTCCAGGGGGAATCAGGTCATTTGGGGGTTTCACAGGAGTGGGAAGATCGACATTAAGTCCCCGCAAAAGATTTCGCAATCGAATGCCTGGGGGCTGGGGTAGCGATGTTCGAAGAATATAAGAAGATTCATATTTTGGGCGAGTGATTATTCGGCGACAAGGATGATTAAAGAGTCCTGACACTTTAGCACCATAAGACGCTAATAGAATATCTCGCCTTATTTTTAAGGATGGCTCCCCAGCGTCAGCTAGAATGCACTCGATTCGGCTGGTGCGATACGCGCCTGTTGAGAGGCGAATACCTGCGTGGTGTATGCTGTTGATAGGTCGAAGGGTGGAAGGAGCTGCAGAACCATACACTTCACTACCGTAATCCAATGCTGAGCGAATGAGTGCTCTGTATAACCGCAGTAGGGTAATGCGGTCGGCTCCCCATGAAGTGCCACTAAGCATTCGAAGAAGATTGAGGGGGGAGACGCATCTGGTTTGCAATGTGCGGATATGAGAGCGCCACGTGAGGGACTTGTCAAAAGTCAGCCCCAGAAACCTGGCAGAGTCAGTGAATGGAAGCTGATTTCCTCCCAAGTACAGGATTGGATCGCTATGCAAATGGTATATTCTGCAGAAGTGCACTCCAGTGCATTTAGTAGGTGAGAACTTGAAACCTGTCGACATGCTCCATTCATGCAGCTTGTTGAGCACCAGTTGGAGTTGCCTCTGGATCACACTTATGCTGCTGGATGAACAAAAAATGGCAAAATCATCTACAAACAGCGATGCCTTCACAGGTTCCCTCACGACCGACGCTATACTATTTATGGCTATGGCAAACAGAGTGACACTTAGCACCGAGCCTTGGGGGATGCCGTTTTCAAGGGGGTGACTGTTAGACAGTTTGTCACCAATGCGAACTCTGAAAGATCTGTCCGATAAGAAATTTTGGAGGAATAAGGGGAGCTTCCCCCTGAATCCCCACGAGTGCAAGGTTCGCAGAATGCCATACCTCCAAGTGGTGTCATACGCCTTTTCTATATCGAATAGTACGGCGACAAGGTGTTGTCTCAGAACGAACGAGGTTGAAATTTCCGTTGCCAAAGCGACGAGATGGTCAAGGGTTGACCGGTGTTTCCTGAAACCGCACTGAATTGGTGCCAGTAGGTTTCTGCACTCCAAGGTCCAGACCAAGCGCTGGTTTACCATCCGTTCCAGCACTTTGCAAACGCAGCTGGTGAGAGAGAGAGGTCGGTAGCTCGATGACAGCGACCGATCCTTTCCCTCCTTCAGAGCTGGGATAACTATGGCTTCTCGCCATACAGCAGGGATGGTGTGCTCTTCCCAGATGCGATTATAAAGGCGGAGGAGAAATTGCATCGCCACATCAGGAAGATGTTGTAACATTAGGTTGTGTATTTCATCAGGACCTGGGGCAGTTCTTCTGGCCAATGCAAGAGCAGAGCGCAATTCCGATATGGAGAAAGGTGTGTTGTAATCTTCACACGCTCTGCAGAAGAAATCCAACGGACGGCTCTCCATCCTTTCTTTGATCAAAAGAAAGTCAGGAGCGTAGTTCGCCGAACTTGACATGGCTTCATAGTGCGCGGCGAGTTCCTCTACAATCATATCTGGAGATGTGATCATTTCTCCGTTTTTCAGGAGACCTGGCACCGTATTTGGTAAAGAGTGTCCTCTTATCTGTCGAATTTTTCTCCATACCAGGCGTGGTGGCGTGTGACAATTGAGAGACGAAACGTACGCTCTCCACGATGCATTTTTGCTCTCTAAGATAGTTCTTCTAGCCTTCGCCCTGCATCTTTTATACTCGATTAAGTTATCCACTGTTGGATAGTGTCTGAGACGTGCCAGTGCCTTTTTTCGAGCACTGACCGCTCTCGAGCAGTTCTCATTCCACCACGGAACGAAAGGGTGTCGCGGTTTACCACTTGCCTTCGGAATTGCGATGGAAGCGGCAGCGAGTACAGCGCTATTAAAATGTTCTGTCATTTCATCCACATTTCCGAAGGGACCGTCTGACAGGTTAACATTATTCTGGAATGTCGACCAGTCAGCTCGTCGCACGATCCATTGAGGGGGCCGTGCACAACTACGGCGAAGATGATCAATGTGGACAATCGTGGGGTAATGGTCGCTTCCATAAAGATCTTCTAATATGGTCCACCGCATAGCAGTAGCAAGTGAAGAGCTGCAAAGGGCTACATCAATAGCCGTGCTAGAATTCGTAGCTACGGCAAAATGAGTTGGTTCCCCAGTGTTGAGAATAGCCAAATTCATGGTGTCGATGACTGATTCCAAAATAGCACCTCTTTGACACGTACGAGAGGAACCCCAAAGAGGGCTGTGGGCGTTTACATCACCCACAACCAAGAAAGGTGTGGGCAATTGGTTTATTAGACTTAGAAGGTCATCAGCCGACACCGTTTGTCTTGGGGGAATATAGATATTACATACGGTGAGTGAGAGGGACGGCAGATATACCCGCACACAAACTGTTTGAAGGTCAGTGTGAACAGGGATTTCCGCAGAATGCAGCGAATCCTGGACCAAAGTAGTAACTCCGCCGTGAGCGCGAAGGCCGTCATCGACATCAACCCTATAAGGAGTGAAACCGCGAAAGTGTATGGACCGTGATGGAGAAAGATGCGTTTCCTGTAAGCAGAAAATTGATGGTGTATAACGGGACAATAAGAGTTTTAATTCGTCCCGTCGGAGAGAAAATCCGTTCAGATTCCAGGATAGGAGAGCCGTTGTTTAAGAAGTTAAGAGGATTTCTTCTTTTCCTTTTTTCGCCTCTGCCGCCCGAAGGAGCGAGTGTCCACCCCGGCTGAAGTTTCCTCCGAGGCAGACTCATCCTGACCACTGCTCGACAGGCTGAGAGATCGCTCAGAGCGAGTTTCAGGAGTCGGGGTAGGTGGTCGGAGTTTGGAGGATCTATCATTTTTCTTGTCCAGGCCAGCAGGCCGTGTGACATCAGCCTTCTTGCGCGGCTGAGAAGTGGATTCTTGTTCTGTCTTCGTCTTTGTTGTCTTCTTGGGTGGTGTTTTGTATTTTGTGGGGATTATTATTTTCCCACCTTGCAGAGGCGATGTCTCCTCAGGGAAGTCCACTGGGGATACCTGGCAACAAAAGTTCGCTACTGGGGGAGTAGCACGAGAGGACTGAATGCTCGTCGCTTTGACCGTGTTCGCCAGAGTGCTAGAGAAAGAACGCCTGAGATCCACAGGGTTCTTCACCAGGTATCGG